>CM010312.1:753715-1033251 GCA_001923025.3 Taenia multiceps | reverse complement strand
CAAAATATGTTGTTTATCACGGGGAGCCTCCTTTATTTGATTGGGATTTTACGGTCTGGAGGCATTTGTGCTGCAAATGCGTGATCGGGCTTGCTGTTAATTCACATTTGCATTGAAGTTAGCATGCACTCAATCTTCTGAATTACAGAGCAGTAATTGCTTAACAAGCCACAAGTGGCCGTACTTGGTCACATCCTGTAACAATTAGACCTTCCCCTACTTCCATCAGCAGTGGCTGCTTCAACGTCAAGTACCGTTTTGAAACTTCGAATGAACAACAATTAGTAATAAAGGCCGGAATATGCCTCAAGCAAACCTTGTATTAAGAGCATGGTATTAACTGCTTGTGGGCAAGATTTGTAGGTTTGATGGTTCCTCATCTCCAAAGAGGTTGGACAAAAAGTGTGCTAAGTGTTTGTAGCCGACGGACTCTGGTCGTGTTCTGGAGGATTCCAAGCCATGAAAGGACCCCCTGTGCATCGCAATTCATTGGATCTTAAGTACTCTGGTATTATCTCTGCTTAAATTATCGTTATCCAGAGAAATCTTGTGCTACCAACATCACCAGTCATGTGTGGATGGCTGCTTTGTTTCCGAGCATGCTGCTGAGTTGTGCTTAAGCCAAGACTACCACCACTATTCATGACCATTCGGTTGTTGTTGATATTTCCTAAGATTCTTTAAAGACAGCGCTAGTGATAAACAAGTTGAAGTGAGCAATAATGGATTCTAAATGAAGCAGACTCCAAGTTAATCGAGAAGTGGCCACTGTGAGATGGTCAGTCCGTGTGGAAGGCCATTCTGTATTATTCCGCGCCTTGAAACGACACCTGTGCCTTAACAGCAAGTAAGTACACTCAATATTCTCAAAGGCATGTTTGGGAGACGCCAATGTGTGGATAGATAGAGAGGAGACATGCAAATCAGCCTTTGGTGAGTTGATTGCATATGGTTTTACTAAGCATAAATTGTGATGGTAAAATTAGGAAAAGATAAATGGGCAGGAATGTGTTTCAGAGACACCGGGATCGAACGCTACCTTGCATCAATGTACCGATAACATAAGTCACTCTCGAGGGAAATTTGCCTGAATATTTACTAAAACGAAATTTCGCCCCACCTATTGCTACACTGAAGCTAAGTTCCTGCTCTGAATCCAAGCCACACATTCCCAGTGACCCAAAAACACGCTACGTAACTATTCCTCAGGAGACTTAACGCGATGTCGCAAGTTAAATGTCCTGAAGGATTGGACATTATGATGCGTTAAAGGGGAAAGTAAAAGATAACTTGGGAAGCATGAAAGAGGCCCGAGATTGTTATTCCAAATAATTGGTAAGATTAAAGCTGTTGAGGCTTGCAATCGAGCTACGCTCATTCAAGTGGCAATAGTAACCGATAAAAGTATAGCGGATGGTAGACACATAATGCAAATAAATGAAAAAGTCATGCGTATCGGGTCGCTTCTATGGGAACGGGTGCTTGCAATAAGCTGTCAGCGTTAGTTAGGGGTCAAGCGTGCTGGACACTTATGCACGTTTGATTAACTGACATGGCTCTTAACTTTACCAAATTACCATGTCAGGGCGTGCAAAGGCATGCGACTGATCAATTTGAAGGCAACCGCTCATTTTATGGAGAACAACATGGGATCCTTGCTTTCGGTAGCGCATCTTTCAAACGTTAGCAGTTAATACCCCTCTTCTACTCAGTTCTGGAGAAGTAGGAAGTTTGCTTCTTATAGATCGTCATGAAATTCAGCCAAATACTCCCTTTACCGTCTAATGGTCACAGACCGCCGACACATTTGGCCTTTATGTTGACTCCGATCCCTCGACCAATGCATTATTTCAGGAGCCACTAAGTTTCTCGTAAATAATGCTTGCTAAAATTAGCATCTACTGCAAACACTAGACTGCCAGATGTGCCTCAACTCCAAAAGGCAACACTGTTAATATAACGTACAGGGATTTTCGGACCCCGGAATCTTGTACAACCTCTTCTACCCAAATGGAAGTCAATTCATTTTGGGAATCAAATAAAATGAGAAAGATTTAATAGATGCCAGCACCGTCTTTGCCCACATCTGCTTTCATGAATTGGTACTTTTTCCAAACATTTTTGAGCCCTGTGCGGCAAAATACGAGACACTGACAACTTGCTAACATAGCCATCTTAACCGCATCGGCATGTCTTTTCCTTTAATGCTTCCGTTAAAATCACTAAAACGTTCAAGCTGCATGCTTGGCCTTCCAAATTTGAGCCGTCAACCTGCTTGTGTTGCTACCATCCGCATTCATTAGAGAGATAGGAGATAAGTCAAAGATAAGCAATTGGGGAAGAAATTAGGGCACCCTTGTTAAGGAGATACTGTTACTCTATCTTTTGCAAAATGCTTTTGAGCGATTGAGGGAGGAGTCTACCCATTTGCTGCCCTACTTGCAGAGCTGCCATCATTTTACATGATATACACAAGGATTGTTTCTGCTTGCCTTTTTAAGCAACAGTTGTACACCGTTCAAGGAATTAATTTTACCTTTCAGCCTGAGTAATTCAACCACCAATATCAAAGAGATTACAAATGCAGCCGTTGAAGGCCAGACGCAAACCTTAACTGAGATGTCTTTTATCATTATTATGAATGGTTTTTCACAACATGGCTGACAATATTTGCGTTGGAAATAATCGCCTTCCATCTCGAGACCAAAGAGTAGGAGTTGCGCCTTAAAATATCTGGTAGCATTGTGATACGAACTCGTGGGTGGGAGGTCGGTGGTGGCGATGACAGGCCATGGAAGTGCGTAGAACCGAGCTATGGTGAGGAAGGTGCGGTAAGAATAGAGGTGGGATGGAAAGTGAAAGGTTAGCGAGGATCCACCAGCCGAAACTGCCAGTACAGCATAGTAGTAATCAGTTTGCAAACCACAGCATTTGCTATAATGTCGCATGCGTATAGCACCTCTGCACCCCACCGACAGTTGCAGCAGTGCCTTCACTCGACCAATGTGTGTGTTCACGTGACTGCTGCTGGTAGCATTACGGTAAGCACAGCACGCAATATGACGGTGCTGAGGTAACCGACTATAGATGTTGCAGTGCTGTAGCAATATTGTGACTCCGTGGCGCAACGGTAGCACGTCTGACTCCAGATCAGAAGGTTGCGTGCTCAACTCACGTTGGGGTCGGTGCCTATGCTCTTCGACTCCCACTTTTCCCTTGTCACTGCCAACAGCAGCTTCTGCTCACCTAAACGCTGTTTTGTACCGTCGTCTTAAGGATTGTAGGAACCCAGCAAAACATTACCCTTGCACAACTGGCCGTTTGAAAGGATGGTCATGAAACGAGGATTACTCCAACGCTGGGAGAAACCATTAATCGGCAGCATGAAGTGTGGAACCAACTATTGAGTAACGGTTTTGCTTGTGACTTGACATATGGCATGTCACTTCAGAATGCAGTCCGAGTCTTTGGTCCCGCTGTAACAAAATAACTCTCCGGAGAGTTGAAGGCAGCTGAGTCAGTAATCGCGCTAGAGCTTGAATCAAGAGACCATGAAGACCTGACTGCAACTCCGGCCGCCACGACGTCGTTGCACTCATATAGTGATCATAAAAGACAAGTCGGAAGGTGAGCAGATGGCAATTTTAAGGCAGTGATTAAAAATTTGGCAACGCTGACTAAAAATTACCAGAAAGTTAGGAGGACATCATTCTTTATGTCTTAATTTGACAACATTTTTAAGTAATTTGATTTAACATGTGCGAGGTGTAGCCCCAAAGGCAACTTAAAAAGGGGCGGACGAGCAGAGTCGCATGTGTTTGACGAAGGAGACATTTTCCTTACGATTATACCTAAAATTATGCATGTCATCTAAAAATGTATAAGGTTTGGCCTGGTGCCCAAAGCTTGTCTTTAACACGACCATTACTTTCGCACAAGCCATGTGAGGATTGCATTTTTGTTTAAGTTCTTTAGACACCATCCGGTGGTAGCATTGTGCCAAAATGGACAAATATATTTTAAATTTTAATTGGCAGCATCGTCCACGTTCTCAATAAAAATACCTAAGATAATCACTCCTGGCTCTTCGCTATGAACTATTTTTCAGAGGAGACGCAAAGTTGAAGCTTCACCTCCTTCGGGGAAATGACCAAAATACTCGAGATCGACCGTAATTTAGCTTAACTTGGGAGAGTATCGGTTATAACTTTGCAGAAGGAGGGCTTAGAAAAGATGCGATTTGATTCAGCTTAATGCGGATTAGCATGCTCTTCCAGACTTGATTAAGAGTCGGCGACCTGACGCATTGGCCAGCCAGACGATACAGAGGCACTGCAAATCGTTACCGCTTAAATTGTATGAGGTGAGTCAGCTGAAGATGTAGTCGACTCCAAATAAGTAGCCTTCGTTCATCCTTTGTTTCCGCATTGAGGTCCTCTGGGGGTTGACTTGACGAAGGACCGTGCAAGCTGCCCGAAGAAAGCCCAAATCGAGTGTTGCTCGTATCGACACCGGGTCACGTGACGAGGAAGATAAAATAAGGAGCCGACTCATGGTGGGCTATGATGGCGTGGTGGCAAAACTTCTTTTTGGGTATGGCATCACAAATGTGATTTTCGATTTTTAAGAGCTATATGATGTGGTAAATAATGGGTAAAATGAATTGTTGTTATAACTGCATCGTAATTTAGGGAGAATTTTCCTTCCAGTAATTTTGTGCAGACTGAATTTGCGAGGCTCTGGCCTCTGCGATTCGTGGTCTGGGCTAAACACAATTTGCATTCTCCTACTTCAGATACTACTTGTTAAGTTCCAACGCTTGCCCGTGCGCCTCATTCCCCAAAAGCCTCTCATCACAGTTTCAGCTTTGGTATCCATATTTAAAATCACTTAAAAAGCATCTAAAATAATCGAAAGGGGATTCCTCAAGCACCATTCCAAAGAATGCCTTTTGTCCTGCGTCATTCTTGGGCGCCTATGGCGGACCAATTTAGAAAATAGGGTGACGCAACCATTTTAGCTTATTGTGTCTTCATGAGCATGGCCCTTGCTACGCTTTCCAACCAGTCCACCATATCATCGAAGTGGTATCCACAGTGCTCCACGCAAAGTAGGTTGGGCACATTTCACTTACATTAGGTGACAGCGAAGACCGCCAACACCTCTCGTTCGAGGCTCTCAGCATTTTTTTCTCCTTGATAGTGCAGATACTAAAATAGCATTTGGAAATACGCTTGTAGCAAAGAGTTGCAGGACATTGGATCCTCAAGTGATTTAACACCATCTTAATACAACAGGGCTTCAACCCTATTGAGGATGCACTGGATCATCTCAGACGTCCCTTTGGCTTCTATCCCTGAAAGGCTGTTTTTCTTACTGCTAATTTGTTAGAGGGTGCAAAGAACCTTGCTCGCTGTGTGTATTTTTCTAATGCTATCTATAGAGCTCGCTCAAAAATAAGGTGTATGGTAAAACATCTTAGATTTTCGCCGGATTCCGTGTTTGGGACAGGGAGTCTACATTATTAATATGCACTCCCTTTTCTGTACCCCAATCACCGTGTTACTGAACAATTTCTACCCTTTGATGTCTTCGTTCGAGTTAGTATCTAATTAGCCATTTTCAGTATAAACTTGATCGCTATTCGGCAACTTATATAGTGCTTGATTATTGTATAAATAAGGGATGGTATACGTTGAATGCTTGACTTTTCGAAGTCTACTCATTTGGTAGGCTTAGTACCCTCATAAAATACTAGCGGAAGTGTACTGAGGCGGGACGTTGCATGATACGGAAACCGCGATATGAGCACGGAGCAGCAACATAAATGATTATGCAAAGAGTAGAACTAAAGTCGAGATTAAATAGAATTAAAGAAAATGTTACTGGCGCCAACCATCCCTTCTTGAGGTTATCATCCTCTAATAACCAACCAGATAGTTTAATTTGGTTTATCAATGAATCAGTCATTACACCGCACGGTAGTTTATTAGCCGTTTCGGAGATGTTAAACTGCTGTTAAGGCGTTCACAGATTCTTTGCTTCCCCTTGCCACTCCAACCGACAGCACTGCTTCAACAAGACGATTTTATAGAAGGCAGCCTGCTCGTGTGTGAGGGATTCTACACTGACTCACCTGCCCTATTACTTGCAGCTACAGTAGTCTTCAGTCCTTATTCAGCTTCGTCTGCCCATATCCATTTTATTAGTATTTTTGCCCCCACTTTTGCCTCATTCGCTACAATAGAACGAAGGACAACCGCAACAAGAAGCAGCAGAGACGAGCGTGGGGCGACGATGACGTGGTTGGGTTGGTGGTGAGTGATAAAATCAGAATGCGACCTTCCCGACTATTTGACTAAGCCTTGAAGAAAATGTAACTAGCGCCAACCACCCCTTCCCAGGGTTATCAACTTCTAGTAAACAACTAGATAAATAGTTTAATTTAGCTCATAAGTGAAGCAGTCATTACCCTGCGCGTTGTAGCCCATTAGCCGTTTTTGGGGTATTGGACTGCTGTTAAGGTGTTCACAGATTCTCCGCCTCCCCTTGCCCCTCTAACCGACTGAACTGCTTTCGACAAGGCAATTTTGCAGAAGATAACCCGCTCGTGTGTAAATGATCACACACAGACTCACCTGCCTTATCGCTTAAGGCAGCCGCAGTCTTTGGATCTTATTCGGCTTCGCCTGCCCATATCCATTTTATTAGTACTTTTGCCCTCACTTTGGCCTCATTCGCTACAATAGGACGAAGGACAACCACAACAAGGAGCAGCAGAGACCAGCGTAGGACGACGATGACGTGGATGGATTCGTGGTGAATGGAAAAAACGAATGAGACTTGTCGACTATTTGACTATGACGTGTCAGTGGTCGGATATGTCTGAGCAGGCGGAGAGGTGTCACTAGCCACCCTTCCAAATGGTATCCAAATCTTCCGCGTCGTCGTCGCTTACCACAGTGAATCCGTGGCCGGCGAGCCAACTGTCAAGCACGCGGAAGACGATAGGGGTCAAGCCAGATGTAAAGAGAGAAGGAGAAGAAATGGAGGATGAAGGTGTGATGAGAAGATTGCGGAAGGGAATGCACAAGACATCCTGCAACTTAAACTGCTTTGGTGAGTAACTCTAATATTTGTGCTATTGCACGTAGAAACAAGCCACTTAGCCTGCCACCTAGAGTTTGTCTTAATACTTCAGTCGAGAGCTTATTTGATTTGCCAGGCTGAGGCAATATCCACAAGGAGAAAATGAATTGAGTGGACAGTGAGATAAGCAGGTGGTAGTTTGGTCAGCCTGAAATTTACGAAGTAGGAAGCAGAAGCAACGCGCTCACCTTCGCTCTTCAGCGAGTAAGTGTGGGCGTAGGGGATGAAACAAATGGTGTGACGGGATAGAAGAAACTAAAGCGACAATAAATTGATGGAGATGAAAAGTATTTGGTGATCCAAACTAAGCCATGCTAAAACAAGTGCTGGTCCTTAGTAAAGTGACTTTGTCAAATTTGGGCTAGTCTGTGCTAATATGATCTAGGTTATGGATCTTTCCATTACTTGATCATGTCAATATCAAAGAGGCGACTTGTGGAAGGATATACAAGACTTGCCAAGAGAGCGCTGGCAGAGAATGAGGTGGGAGGGGACAGAAGGGGAGGAAGAAGAGACAGTGACAATGGGATGTTAAGTTCGAAGGAGGTGAAGTCAAAAGAACATGAGGTAGCCGTAGAAGCAAGAGGCTCTCGTGGCGCTAAAGAGAAAAACAAAGGCAAGAAAATGAAATGTAGGTGACTACTTCCTCCTCTTTTTTGGGTGAGCTGAATTCCTAGACACACATGGTGGGATATAATACAGAGCGCAATGTTTAAGAGCATACAGAGCTTGGTGGAAGACGAAGGAAACACTTATCGAAGGCAGGTTGGAGTATGGCGTATAAAAGGGAAGTAGGCAAGTAAGCACCCATACCTCCATTTTGAGGATGCCATCAGACATAGTTTTTACGCATGTATTTTGATGCCTAATGTCAGAGAGGGAGAGAATGAGGGCCTCATTTCATGTGGCATGGAGTTGTGTTGGGTCGATTAGGCGGGCCGAAAATGTGGTGGGATTGACTTGAATGGTAAAGTATGGAGGCAATTCTAAAGATAAGGTCCCCTTCAGCTGCATTTTTCCTAATTTATCCAAGCCTGTCATAATCCAGCCTATGGTTGGCTAACCTAGCCGTTGATATTCCGGTGCAATCCGGCCTGAGCTAGTTAGGCACAGTCTCGAGTTTCGGGCTACAGTGCTTTCACATTAAGACATGGATTTGAGGTAAGTTGTTGCACTTCAGTAGGTGTGCTGCCTCTGCTGTTGTTTACTTAGTGATTTTCAGCGTTTGTTAGATCTACTGAAATCAAGTGCAACAAGGTGAATGCAGTGCAAGGTATAAATTTAATCAAAAAGATCAGCGCTATGCCCACATAGTTTTTAATGCAATTAATGATAGGGCGCTTTTGGTGCGAATTCGCAATGCTACGCTTGAACGAATCATTGCCTCTCATTAGGAACGACACCAGCGGTGTATACATTACTCCCGTGAAAGTGAAGAAACATGCCTCTTCAGCTGCAAGACACAAAGGAACGATTGAGTTATGGGCGAAGAGATGAGAAAACTTGGGAACGGAAAAAAAGAAGAGTGAGGAGGTGAAAAGAGGATTACAAATGGACATTGTAGGATGACCTGCAAAGTACTGTAGGGCAGCGTTCTTCACCCTTTCCTCTTCATCTCTTCATCAAGTCATACATTCACCCCATCATATAACTATTTAGCTTAGCTAAGTATGATGGAATCAACTCGGCTGAGGCAATATGAGCTTTCTTCCAACGCAACACTCTAAGAGGCAAGGTGCAGTTTTCCCATTCTTTGTGATGTACACTGTTTACCAGATTTGATACTGTCGAAATGACTCACATATATGAGGCAAGAGAGAAGGAAGGGAAGACGACGCAACTGGAGCAGGAGGAGTCGGTAGCACAACCCACCCCTAATTTCCAAGTAACCCATCTGTTTCGGTCGTTCGAGGTCTCGAGAGCATCGGAGTAGGAGGCTGGAACTATGTAGCAGATAGGATGGAGTCGGCGGAAGGGGAGGATAAACTGAGGACCCGAGGCAAGGAAAAGACGAAGAGGAAGGAAGACAGTGGGAGGCAGTGACGAAGAACTGAATGTTGGGAACGATAACGTAAAGCAAGACGAACGGAAACAGACGTTACGACACGAGGAACAACATGAGTCGAGGATGTCTAAGCGATTGACGCGTTTCAATCTAACACTTCTAAACCGGCTAGTTGCACGTGCCACGTAGTGACTTTGTACATCAGTTCTTGTTGGTGGTTTTGAAAGAGCAGGCATTACTTGATGTTGATTTTCCACATTCGACGAATTTCTCGCATCATCGTGCATTCAAAGGCATGATGCTAGTGGGTTTGATTGCAATGTGGCACCCTATTAAGATTATTAATTTCCTTTGAGCTGGTCGCCTTTTGAACACTGAGACACTTTCCTTCCTTACTACAAGGCGAAAAAATTGTGCCAAAGGAAGCGCATAGACGGGCGGGCTGATGTTTAACGATGACAAATCGAAAAGGCCGAATCTGCAGATTTTCTCACCTTTCCCGCAGCTCCTTTGTCAGCTTGCTCCACTAGGTCCGCAGGAACGTCCTGGCAGGTGCGCTGGTGGAAGTGCGATGATTTCAATCCGAAAAGCCGTTCCCAGTAATAGCGTTGACGCAGCTCTCGGTGGTATCGTTACAAAATTGGCCATCTCGACTAACGTTGGTGCGCGATGGACTGACGAATCCAATATCTTGCTATTTGGGAGCCGCTCTGCCCTTCTTGTGAAATGCTCCTCAGCATACTGTGACTGGAAAATATCAGTGCTATACCTTAAGAACTCGATGTTTTTAAGAAACATAGCCATAAGGATACTAGATTTGCTTTGTGTGAAAATCTTTCGAAAAATTCGACGATGTTTATTAACTACACATTTGCAATATCAGCCGATTGCCCTGAAACTTATTTACTCAGCGCACATGGAATAGGTCACGCATGAAGTGGAAACATAATTAATAATATTGGGTCTAAAAATTCCCTGACTCTCATTCACGACAAATCAAATAAGTAAAATTCGTTTCGCATTAAAGGATCGTAGATGTATTAGAACATTCGCATATCTAGCTGTAATAATATCGAATTTGACGATACGTTATAATACTAGCATAGTTTAACAACTAACAGGCCTACGCAACATAATCGTAAGTAAATGCTGACACCATTTTGCTCACACTTATCAGTGCCATTACTCGGAACCCAACTCACCGTCGATCGAGTGGATCGGTAAATGGACCGAATGACTAGGCAGAGAACCAGTGCGCAACGAATGCACACCAGGTGGTCTTATCCATTTTATTGACCCGTCTATTGACTAGCCACCCAAAGCAAGTGGCACTAGCCACTCATCAATCCTGTGGTGGCTTAAACACGCCTTCGCGTAGAGGTTATCGTCGGAGGTGCATGGTGGGAATAAGAGGGCAAGAAAAGGACAAGCAGCAACTACAACAGCAGCAGCAGCCGGGTTTCAAAGGTTGTGGTAGAGTGCAGCCACAAACTGCAAGGATTTCCGGCACTGCGAAATTGCTTCAGCGCTTAAGTCTTCGAGCATTTACACGCCGGCAGACGCATAAGGGAAGGAGTATTACTTAGTGCATGAGCATCACTCCCCAGTATCTGCTTTGATATAACTTGGCAAAAGTTCATTGTCCGCAAATAATCCTACTTAGGATTCTCCTCTCCTTCAAAGAATGAACACTGCCGATTGAACACGTTTTCTGCTATCACCCTGCTAATCCTTGTGAATGGCAATTATCTTTTGCCTTTAAAGCTAAAAGTTTTCTACACATTTTTGCTCCTCATTTTGTCATAGGTGCTCACTCGCCAAGTGTGTCTATTCATGGTAGTTGTAGAGTAGGGCCAGCTCTAGCTGCAAATGAACGTTTCACCTTTAAGCAAGTAGCATAAAAATATTTACGGTGTTGCTTAAGTAAGTAACTAACAAATGGGTTGATGGATTGAATTATTTGCGGTCAGAATCCCGAAATACATTTGCCATTACCCACAACGCATCAATCAGGCAGAATGTAAACACTGCAGTTTAAAAGCAGATCCACTTAAGACGGCAACTTTACCTGCCTTCACCACCATCTCCAATCACCACTAACATATTTTGAACTGACAAATGACCCTTTCTTGTCCAACAGTCAACCGCCAGTGTCAGATCGATGACCTCTTCCAAATTCATACTTGGCCTCAGCTAATAACGTCATTTCACATGCTTGTCTTGCCAAGCGACGTCTACTAAGCACCAAATCAGTAGTATTGACATCCCACCTGGGAATTCAAAAGCAATAACTAGCAAGGTGACGTGTGCACCTGTATCACCTAAAAGAAGAGTAAATGCATGGACGAAACTCCTCCCCTTTATGCCATTAGTACGAAGTCACCTAACTAAAGCCATCCCACTAGTTGCTCGGAAATCTTTACGGTGGCAGTAACAGCGGTCAACTCCATCCACCAATCAACTCAAACTCATTTAGTGGTTTATTTTGCAACCCTTTATTCAAGGGGCTACAGACCACACATTCTAAGGAAGAAGGCATCATGCAACGACTGCGAAGGATGAGGAATTTTGCTTCAATGCTACACCATAGGCATTTTCCACTCAACAGTTTAACAACTTGGCTAAAATTGTGCAAGCTTGTGTTTCGTGCAAAATAAATCAGCCTTGTAAAAGGACGAAAATATTCAGGAGCAAAGAAAAAAGAGAATGCAGGAGACATCGGTTAGGGCGATAGTTTTATCAGCACGGAAGTGATCGCGGTGGTAGCAGCAACTATTGAGCGGAGAAAGTACTAACAGAAGGATGATGTGAGAGATGTGCTGTTGGCAGCAACAAAAGGAAAGTGGAAGTTGGAGGGAATAAGCACCGACCCCGACGTGATCTGAACACGCAGCCTTCCGATCTGGGGTCAGACGCGCTACCGTTGCGCCACAGAATCACGATAGTGCCCTAGCACTGCAATACCTATAGTCGGTTACCTCAGAACCATCTATTGCGTGCTGTGCTTACCGTAATGCTACCAGCAGCAGTCACATGGGCACACACATCGACTGAGTGAAGGGACAGCTGCAAATGTCGGCGGGGTGTAGAGGTGCTATACGGGTGTAGCGCTATAGAAAATGCAGTGGTTTAGTAACTGGTTGCCACCCTGCCGTACTGACGGTTCCCAGCTGGTGGATCCTCGCCGACCTCTCACTCTCCATTCCTCCCCTCCAGACCCACCACGTCTTCCTCACCCCAACTGGGCTTCACACTTCCGTGACCTGAAAACCACCAGCATTGATCGCGCACCCACGAGGAAAATGAAATGAAATATAGGTGACTACCCTCTCCTCTTCTTTGGGTGAGCTGAATGCATGGGCACACATGGTGCGACATAATGCAGGACGCAATTCTTCGAAACATATGGAGCGTAGTGGAAGACGAAGGAGACACTTAACGAAGGTAAGTTGGAGTATGTCATATAAAAGAGAAGTTGGCAAGTGAGTTCCCATCTCTTCATTTTGAGGCCGTCATCAGACCCAGTATCTGTGCGTGTATTGCAATGCCTAACACCTAAGAGGAAGAGAAAGAAGGGCTCAATTCACATGGCATGGAGTTGTGTCGGATCGACTAGGCTGGCCAATTAAGTGTTGGGGTCGACTTGAATGGTACCTCTGGAGATGAGGCCCTGTCAAGCCGCATTTTTCTAACTTATTTAAGTCTGTCATAATCTAGCCTGGATGGCTAACCTAGTCTGTGACATTCCAGTACGATCAACCTGAGCTAATTAGGCGTAGTCTCCAGTTTCGTGCGTGACAGGGATTTGAGGTAAGTTGCTACAGGTCTGCTACCTCTGCTGCTGTTTATTTAGTGGTTGTAACGCATGTTCGATCCAATGAAATCAAGTGCAGCACAGTGACGCAGTACGAGGTGTAAATTTAATCAAAGGAATCGGCGCCATGCCCCTAGAGATTCATATGCAGCTAATAAGTGGGCGCTTTCGGTGCCTATTCACAGTGCTACGCTTGGACGAATCCTCGCCTATCATTAAAAACGACACTAATGGTACATGCATTACTACCATGGAAGTGAAAAAACATGCCTGCTCAGCTGCAAGACACAGAACAGGATTTAAATGTAGATAAAGGAGTGAGAAACAATGGGAATGGGAAGAAAAATAGTGGGGAGGAGAAAAGAGGATTGGAAGTGGAAATTATAGGTTGACCATCCATAGTGCTGTAATCCAGCGTTTTTCACTCCCTTCCGTTCCATCTTTTCATAAGTTGATACATTTACTCCATCAGGCAGCTATTGAACTTAGTTAAATATGAAGGGTTCAACTCGGTGGAGGCAATATAAATTTTCTTTAAACACAACAATCCAAGAGGCTAAGCATAGTTTTCTCAGTCTATGTGTATCACACTGCATGCAAGATGCGAGTCTATCGAAATGACGCGCATAAATATGGCAAGAGAGAAGGAAAGGAAGACAGAGAAAGGGATGGGAACTATGGAGCAGATAAGATGGAGTCGACGGAGGTGGATGATAAAGTGAAGATCAGAGGTGAGGAGAAAACGAAGTGAAATGGAGGTAGTGGAGAAGAACGAGATAGCAAGAAGAGTGGAAGCAGACGTGACAACTTGAGGTACAGCATGGCTTAAGGATAGCTAAATGATTGACGTGTATTGCATCGAAGGATCGTAGATGAGTTAAACTACTCGCTTACTAAGCTGTAATAACGTCGAGTTCGTCGATGCATTATGAAAATTGAGATAGTTTTACAACTGACAGGCACACGCAACGCAAGCTTAAGTAAATGCTAAATTCATTTTGGACTCACTCATAGGGCCTTTGCTCGGAGCCTAACTCACCGTTGTTCGAATGGATCGCTAAATGGACCGAACGACTAGGGAAGTAGCCAGTACGCAACGAACACACGTCAGGTGGTCCTACCAATTTTATTCACCTATCCATCGACTACCACCCAAGGCGAATGAGTCAGCGACAAGGCGCCTGCTAAGACTAGCACGGACCACCCATCCTTCCGTGGTGACTGAACACGCCTTTGCGTGAGATTATCATCGAAAGTGAGTGGTGCGAATAAGAAGGCAGGAGGAGAACAAACAGCAGCATCAGCGGAGTTTCTAAATTTGTGGTAAAATGTAGCCACAAATTGCAAAGATTCCTGGCTTCGAGTAGTTGCACTCAAGCAGATGCATAAGGAAAGGAACACTAATTAGCTCTACCCTTCACTGCCTGTTGCAATAAAACTTGGTAATAGTTCCTAGTCTGCATTCGATTCCTCTTAGCCTTTTGGTCTCCTTCAAATAATGACTAATGCTGGTCGAGCACACCTCCTGCTATCATTCCGTCAATCCTTGTAAAGAGCACTTTTCTTTCGCTCCTCTTCACGTCATGGTTCCATAGACGTAAAGTTTGCCAATTAATGGCAATTGTAGGTAGGGACAGCTATGGCTGCAAGTGCAAGTTTCACGTTTAAACAAGTGATATCGAAAGGTTTACAGTGTTTCTCAAATGGATGAGTAACAAAGTGACTGATGGATTGGATCGGTTGCGGTCAGAATCCCAAATGCACTTCCCATTAACCACAAAGCGGCAATCAATTAGATTGTAAACACTGTGAGGTTTAAAAGCAGAATCGCGCAAGGCGGGAGCTTTGCCTCCTATGCCACCACCTTCAACCATTTTTAACATGTTCCGAACCAAAAAATGCCCCTTTCTTGTTGTCAGCTCCAAAAAATCTGATTTTTAAGTTACTGCTTTTCATGCATTCTTATCTTTTCTCAGAATCACCTTTTTTCTAGGTTTTGATGTAAATTCGCCCCACAAATGGTGCTGATTAAGGAAAAAGCAATAATCGATGCAATAAATCTGGTGTGTATTGGGCATAGCTACTCAAGAAGCACAATGCTAGTTACGCATACGTAGATGGTAAGTTAGGGCGGCTCGTTGACGTTCACAATAATGCAGGCACACGAAAAAAATGATCAAATTTGCACCTAGATGGACAAATCATTAAAGTTGGCAGCACGCAAAGCCACACCAAACTGTTAGCTAACTAACATTGCTGCGCTATTAACGGTAAACTTTTAGGCGGTTAATATGATCTATTTCAAGGTAATGGGAGGCGATATTTGCCCTTTCATGCTAACAAGGCAATGCTTGACTAATTCTGCACGGTAAAATTTGCCTCCTATAAGTTTCCTGCGCGATTTGTTTTAGGTAAATGATGTACATGCTCTACGCAGCTGGTGCTTTCTCATTATTAGGTTATCTGATACAATAAGGAGGTATAGAGCTAGCTATAAACTTACTCGAAGCCTGCACACTTTGCTGACGTAGTGGCATTTATTCGCATTCGCCTGAATACGTCGTACCAAATGTCTGTGCAGGAGAAATTGGGAAGTTACTGCAATTGATAATTACCACCTACTCTGGACAGACAAAGAAATACCCACAGAAATGACGTGAGCGCAAATGTTCTTGCACCTCTTCCCACGTAAAATATTCTGCAAAACACTCCGTACAGTAAAGGCGTATTTCTGAATTCGCCATTCTCTGGACTGCAATATGGCACAAGAAGGAACAAATTTTAGGAAGGGTTTACGTAAAATGCAAAGCTATGGCTAAAGAGCATGGCACAAGCTGGATTTCAATCGAAGACCCGCAGCCACAACTCACAAATATGTGATCTGATTGTACGACTGAGAAGAAAATCGAAATTCGTAAATTGAGCGGAGCACAGACAACACATATTGTGGTTCCACACTATTTCAAGATTCAAAAGAAGGAACCTGCTACTATTTGCACACATGAGAGCATGAGATAAGAATTGAACAATGGGCTTTGCAATACTCCTTACCTTTTTGATGCCATAAGAGCAAACCGAGTGTTCTGCGGCACGCTAGACAAATTGGACAGTGCCGATACATGCTTGCTAAAACGCGTCAAACACACGTGGAATGAGATGCTGAAATTTACCTGATAGTTGCAGACCATGTATCAAAGTAGCTGACGAAATGGAATTCGTAGACTTGACTGATTATTTCACAGGCTAGTGCATTTAAAACGTTTTATTTACTTAAAAAACCGACATAAAATCTTTAGAGATATACATGCGCACCTATTTTCACGTTTCGTATGCGCGTATTTATGCAAACAGGTATGCATGTGGATCGAGAAACGCATTTAAAATCATAAATGGCCTACCTTGAGGCTGGCTGTAAAAGCGTTTTCGGTGTAAGATACCGGTCTTGTACGACCTGGGGCACATTGTACATCTGTTGTCAGTCATTTTGACAGAGAAGTCAGAGGGAGCGAGAAACTGCAGCAGCGCTTGTAGTGCACTAACTGGATCTATCCTCAGACTTGCACGTAATTCAAACGCAGATTAGCGCTAGCCGTATCTTTGGTCAAAGGTTGATTAATAGAGACACTTGAGCAAGCTTACCGAATTTAACTAGCTTCTTCTTATGTCTTCCAATTTACAAGTTAATTTAAATTTAGTACTCCTTCAAAAACCTAATGAACTAATTGTCGAGAATGACCTCAAATGCATCTGGCGTTAGAGGAACTTTTACCTTGACTCCGCCCATCCCTTTGCTGTTGGTGGCAGGAAATATAACTTACAACTTTGTGAGAAAGGCGGTAAATGAAAGTGCAATGGGTTGCCCAAACGGGCCTCATAAATTCTTATGTACATTTGAACGGGATACACACTGACCGCGTTGTACTTATTACTTGTTTTTTAAGCCATTTTGCGTAAAGAGTAGACACATGTGAAATGCAGACTTCGTGTCGCCGAGTAGTTGTTGTTACCCGCACGTGATGCAACTTGAACAGGTCTGATGCGATGTTAGGGTGGCAGCCCCACCGAAACGGATGAAAGCATTATTTCTCCACATTTAGACTGCTACAACTTTAGGGTACGATTCATGTAGCAATGCCGAACTACCAGTAAATAGAGGTAAAATTAAGCTCACAAATCATGGAGTAGATCCTTTTGGTGCACTTTTTAATGCATTCTAAGCATGTGGGTTATTTTTATGACATATATTGCGCCCTTACTAAAAATGAAAAATGGATTTTCGGCAATGTTGTTCTATGACGATCTTAACTGCCTGCACAGTGACACCTTAAAGATAGGAAGACTGTAAGTTCTAATTTATCTCACATAATGATGCAGCCTAGTCATATTAAAGTGGGTGATTTCTGCTACATATAGCACCATGGGTGGACACCAATAAAATTACCACCCTGCCACTATGAAGAAGTCCCTCACTTAATGCATGCTCTACTTTGTTCCAATAGCTTTCTGTTATTGCAAGGCTAGTACTCGGGCTTGGATATCAGCGGCAAAGTCGTGTGAATGCGAGATTGTGCGCAACCCATGTATAAAACACAATGACCTACCATTTGGGAGGCTAACTTTATTTGCGCCTACCAATGAGTTATTCAATAATTTGATTGTTTTTATAATCATTGACCTGGTTTGTCAAATCAAAGGCTAAGCACTGCAGAAGGTTATTCGAAATGTGACTGAGCTGGTGCATTAATCGATTTAGATAACAAGAGAAGGCTAAACTTTGAAATGGCTTTTAGTCAGCAACCACATTTTAGCGACCCTAAAACCCTTTCGCTTTCTGTCCTTTAATGGGAGCAGCTTCGCTGTTCGCCAGATTAGGCATTGCAAAGGCTTGCTCTACAAAGTCTACTTTAAGCCTATGATATGTCCTTGCATTTGCAAGTACTAACAAAATCGCAAAGCGACTTCATCACCCTGAATCCTCAGTTTGCCTGAAGTAGATGCTATAACTTCAATGTTTCGCATCAAATGAGAAGAGAGGGGATGGAGTAAGTGGAAAAATGATGCATTGTTTCATTGGTTCGCATCATATTAAAGGATTTATTAAGGAGAAAATTGTTGCCATATATTTTTTTGTTTTTAAAATATCCGTAAGCTTGCCACTTGATCATTGGCCGAAGGTGATCTATATAACGTTGAAGCATTCTACTGCCCAATACATGGCACATACTGCTAAGTGCCGTGCACTTCATACAACGATGCGTAAAGCCACTTGCCAGTGTGGAGTAGACCGAAATTGCGCTTTGCCATTTACCCTTCAACCTTTGCACTCTGCTTTCCTTATGCGACATTTTAATCAACATAACTTTGTTGTAGTTTTGGTCCCACTGCATGGTTAATCGATCGTTTCGCTGCTCCACACCCCGCAACCCGGTTTTCGGGAAGCAACTACCTATCTCAGTTGCCTTCGCTGACGAATTTGGGCGAGTATCAAACCTGAAATGAATGGACTTTGGGTAGCTAAGCATTTACGCATACTGTGTGCTATTTTTTTAAATAGTCAGATATTGTAAACTCTGTTATGTGGAGAGAGGTCATACTGGCAATGGATAATTAAGCATTGACATGGTTGAAAACCGTTCGTTGGCACGTTGGTTTCATGTGCGTCTTTCATAGTTTGGTACGAAATGGGGAATGTGCACAAATATGTAGATGCCGCATTCGTACACAGAAAACGGCAGAGGTCGGTGTTTCTGTAGCGCCTATCTTATTTCTTTGTGGTCCTAGTAAACATCGATGGGAAATACACATGGCACTTATTCCGATATAGCTGTGGCATAGGAAAGATTCCTTACATCCTGTCACAAGCCATCGCAAGGATAGTAGCCCGTCCTGACATAGTGGCCAGGTGGATGCACCGGAGGTGGTCAAATGTTACCCTAAAGGGACTAAGGCCTCACTGTTCCAAAATGGTAATAAATCACTTGAGGGTCTAGCATTTTGAAATCCATTGGTTCAGGCCATTCAATAGGATATGCTCCATCAGCTGAACCATCTTGGTGAAGAAAAATGCTGAATGCCTTGAATAAGAGGTGTTGGTTTGTCTTCGCTCGCACCAAAATACAAGTGACGTGCTTATCCTAAAATGCTGGGATTACTGTGGGCACCACTGCAATCATTCCCAGAGGTCTTCCAGAAGAAGAGCAGTAGGTGTTGCCAACGTGGGTCTTCTTCAGTCACAGGGAAGAGGTGATGCATCTTTATGGCAGACTAGCTCCAAGCCTAACCGAGGCAGAACCATGAGGGCACAATAAGCTACAATGTTGCTCCTTTGATTTCAAGCACTGGATTTGTTAAGGTGAACGCCAACAAGGCGCAAAATAACAGAGTGCAGATCTTTAATGTCAAGTCCTTACTAAAGATGGCACATTTTACAAGATTTGTAAGGTAGACGTGCCATTTTGGCACTTGCGAGGTGACAAATAAGTGGAATGGGTGAGATGCAGTCTGATCGGACTCCTGAGGTTCCTCACTGGGATGCAAAGCCAAACGGCCAAGATTTTTTGGGTTGCATGGTGCCGTCTTGCGTAGATGCTACAGCTCATGCATCAAATGGCGTATTACCATCCATTGTGTCCGCCGTTTATGAGCTAAGAACACACTGTGGTATTTTGCATCGAATGTAAAAGTAGCAAGCATTGTTCTCCCAGAGCAGGTGATAGGACCAAAAGAGAAGGCAGTGCCAATTTTCAGAATAGCATGGAACATTCGCATCCATCGCATATCAAGCGGAAGGGACATGCTGATAATCACACCTGATCGCACGCATAGCTGGAAGGGTAGGAAGAGCATCTACTTCTGCCACCAAGATCACCTCACAGTTCCAATCATTCGCACAGCAGAAGTGCATTTTAAGTGCTGAACATCACTGTGTCAAAGAACACCATCTATGTAGAGCTTTTCAATATAAGATGACTCCATACATAGGCGCGTCTTCAGTTGGGTAGAAGGACGCGATTTGCACGAGAGGAAGCAAGAGCGAACTACAATGAGCACTGCGATGAGAGCTGTGCCAGAAGACGAGGGGTCTGTGCATGTGCACATCTTGTGACTAAACAGGCGCCATGGACACCTGAGTGGAAAACGAACCTCGACGCCTCACACAATTTTGCAACATAAATAATCTATTCACAGTAGCAAGGGCAGAAGGTAATAGGAATAATCTAACGCTATTCCATGAAGCGATTTGGCTGGTCAAACAATTTCTTGGGAGCGAAACACAAGGTTCTTTTAAAAGACAAACAAATGACGTCTTACAAGCATCTTGGCAACATTCGTATAACTGACACATTTGTGAAGATTTGAACTACCTTGTTTATCAACACTAAAACATAGAATCACTCTACGCAGTGCTGTGGTGCAGCATTTTTATCGCCCTCCTTTCTACCATCTTTTTACGAGTTGAAACATTTACCTTTTATCCAGCCATTTAACTGAGCTTAATCCAATAAAATCGATTTGAAGGATGCAACATTACTTTTTTAGCAGTAAACATGAAAAAGCCAAGCATAGCCTTCCCTTGATATGCGATTTACACCGGATACCAGATGTGAAGGTATCGAAATACCGTGCGCAAATAAAGCAAGAGAAAGCAAATGAAGAAGGCGCAATGGGAGAGGAAGGGTTGATATTACCAATCATATCTAACTTCTATGATTCAAGTCTGCTGTGGTCCTTTGACGTCTAGAGAACGGCGTGATGAAAGGTTGGAACTGACGAGCAGTTTGGATGGAAGCGGCGGAAGTCGAGGATTATTTGAAGACCCTAGGCAAGGAATAACCGTGGTGGAACTGAGGCAGTGACGAAGAAATGAATGGTAAGAACTGTACCTTAAAGCTCTCCTTTGAGCTTATCAACTTTTGGACCTTGTGACACTTCTTTCTCCACTACGAGTTGCCTGCCTCAATTTAAACAAAAGAAGAACGCAACATGTGGAAAACTAGGCCATTGTAAGTGCATGGAGGGTCGGTTGATGTTTAAATAATGACTAGTTGGAGAAATAATGTCAATAAACCAACTCACTTTTCATACAACCCTCTCACTGATGTACTCTGCTAAATTTGCAGCAAATGTCATGGCAAAGCGCGTTAAGGCCATTTAAAGAGACTTCCACAGTGGCGGCCTTGGCAACGCTTCCTTGACTAACGCTTGTTCGCGTCAAACAGAGGACTTTATCACCTTGATGCTATTAAAACACATTTCAGAAGTGTTAAAAATGGGCTGCTACATTTTAATCCGCTAATCATTGTCACGCTATGCCCTTATAATTTGACGCTCCTCGACATGCTCTGACTCGAACTGCCAATGCCATGCCTTACGAATCGATACCTTCGGCAACTATTGCGAGACGAATGCTAGCTTTATCTCGTGCACAAATTTTATCGTAAGGTTTGACGATGTCCCTTGCAGCCCATCTTTGTTTGCAATATCAGCTGATTGCCCTAGGCCTTAAATGATATTTACTCGGTGCACGTGAAACGGTTCGTTTGAGAGGCGGACCCATAAATAATAACATTGTTTTTTAAAATGGCCTGGTTCCTATGCACAATAAGTTAAATAGATAAAATTTGCTCCTCATCAAAAGATTTTAGGTGAGTTTAATCACTCGTACGGAGCCGCAATAATATCGAATTCTACGATGCGCTATAAAAATTGGTCCATTTTTACAACACTTGAGAGCCCTGCATGGCATAAACTTGGGCAAATGCTGGAATCACTTTGCACTCACCCATTTTGGAATCAAATGGATCAGTGAATGAACCTACCGACTAGGCAGATAACCAGTACGCAATGGATATACACTAGGCGGTTTTATCGATTTTATTGACCCATTGATCGGCCAGTCATCCAAAGTGGATGAGTCAGCGATGAGGTGATGAGAAGAGTTCACATATTGAATTCTTAAAATCTGACGCAAAAGTTTAGCATCAGTGAAAGCTTTTTAGCTTGCCGAAACTTTGTAAAACGTTGAAGAGTTATTTGCTTCCTCGAGCGAACATTTAAGTGGATGGCTAGCTTTGTTAGTGAAGAATTTCGGGGCTCAACTCGTTGAAAATGCCGAAATTCAGTAAGTTGCCAGTGCTTTTTTATTAATTTTGTTTTGATTTTTACCATTAAGTCCTTTGAATATCAGTTTGCCTCCTTTGTACGCTCACATGCTAGAGAAGATGCAAAAGCATGGAACTGTTTAGGTTGTTGAAGGACATGCTCCAAAGTGTCTAAATCAATTCTGCCACAAGCACAATAGTAAAATAAGTGCTCACATTAGAACGTCCTCGTGCCTTGGCAGCAACTTTTGCAAGCTTTCTTGCATGCGACTGAGGTACGCCCTTCTTCGACTTTAGTCATTTTTGCACAGTGATCTGTGGAAATCGAAAGAGGAATAGCTGAAGCAACGCTCATAAAATCGTTTTATCTTCAGAGTTTTGATCACTATTCATAATTAACGGCCACTACACAGATGACTATGGGCAACCAAGCTGATGCAAATTCGACACGTGCCAGCATATTGTGTTGGGCCCTGTGAGAGTTATCAATCACAAACCTGACAGCGCTGTGACAATTTAGTAGGAAGAGCATTTGATTGAAGGTCTAGATGTCATCGATTCGTTCTCGGGTAGCAGCAAGTGTCATTATTGCAATTTTACCTCAACCTTTTCTTTGCTTGCGCCTCCGCAAACGCAGACACGGCGATGGGTCGACCACAGCGAAGTAGCCTGCTCGTATGCTCGGATTAGAGAGAGACTAACGCTATCACAACGGATGGATCAACATGCTGCATTTAAAATTGTTCTCACTGAACGGACTGCAGCCTCAAATCTGCTGATTAAAAGCCAGGACTGAGTTGCTTAGGTCAATTCGGTTCATTTCCTTGCCCTCTCTAACTGTTGCACGACGAACTTGGTAACCATTTACACCTTTGCAAATCGAACCCATTCGCTCTCAGCTCACAGAACAGACCACCCCCACCCCTAGGTCTCATCCACCTTCAACAGTGGCGCTTAACTTACCATCTATTTTCTCTACGGCATGTGGTGGTTACTTTCGCTTACTTCTCTTAGTGTTAATGCTTGTGATATAGAGAGAACTCTTTGACAAGGTGTAGTTGCACTGCCCGCTATGCACAAAGTCTTTTATGCACCCATTTATTGACACATTTCCGTGTGTAGGATGTTATTTGCAAAAAAGGGAATGGAATCCTACCTATCACGAGTCTCAAAGCCTATGAAGGGCTGAATTCTACCAATTGCGTCGTCAGCTGCCAGCGGGTCTTAAAAATCATCGACCTCAGTATTCCTAAAATCTACAATCTAAAAGACAACTGTCCTTCAATCAAGTTATGGACCTTGCCTGAATTACTGCTTGAGGGGACAGCGGCTTTGCAGGGGCCTAAGCCAAGTGACATTTATGCGTTTGCCCCAATGGTACACGAAGTCTTCTGCCAGATAAGACCATATGGACCTAAAGACCTTCCAGTGAAAGTGATCCTAGAACGGGCTGTGTGCAAAGTAAATCCTACCTTTCGCCCACAGATGCATATTTATTGTCCCCAGAAGATACTGCCACGTTGGCTTGGTAACATCGTGCAAATAGGATAGACTGAGTCAATTAAGGCCTTCCCACAAGGTAGTTTAATGTGTTGAGTGTCTCAGCACTTTTGAAACAGATTTGACGTTAGTGCTAGGTGAAATCTGCTCCCAATCTTTCTTGAAGTGAGCTTAAAGACTACGTCACGCTGGACGACACCACCAACCTTCTCTTCTGAAACCAAGCTTTGCGACTGACATCGTTTTGTGACAATCAAGCCACTAAATGGTTGATGCGTGTCGATATTGTCTAACGGTATCAGTTTTCTGCCTATTTTAGTGTGCAAAGTGCTCTACTGATTTGGTAGTTTAAGAGAAGTAACGCATCTGACCCCTACGATTGGAACCCATAAACGCTCTCTTTGGTAATACAATGATTAAAAATGGTTTGCTTGCTTCTAGGACCTTGTGTTACTGATGTTATGGGACTTTCTACGCCTCGTTTTTGTCTTTTCGACAATTTTGAAAATTGAGCACTTAAAATGGAGTCATCCGGAGTCGGTTTGTGAGACTCAACCTGTTCTACTTCCCTTTACCATGGCCCCAACTCATGATAAGATTACTTCAGCCCTTAGAATGCACATTAGAGAGGAAACAAAGACACTATTAGACAAAATCGGCTGCTGCCATTGTTAAGCATCATGGATTAATTAACTTCGATGGAGGCATGACAACGATAAGTTATTGGCTCTGTGGCGGTGACAATTTCCACAAGCCTTTACCCAAACCACCTTTGTTAATACCGTACGTATTTCCCGGTTGGTTTCTCGTTGGGATGCTTTTGCTTTGAATTTTGGGAAATTCGTGCCGCACTGTCTAGTCATGCAAGAACTGTTGCTTGTAAGGATGAGGGAATTCAGAACTCCACTTACTTACATGTGTTAAATCAGTAAAGTTTTACTTCAAGCATTTTATGGACACTAGTTAAAATTGTTCCCTTCCGACGTGCAGCCCTTGCAGACCCCATCGATCTGCCAGGGATGGAATGAATAGACCTAAACTGCCAGTAGCAGAACAGCATTTGATTATAATTGAACGTAAGAGTTGCATGCAGTCTGGTTGCAATCACAAGGCGTCCTTGTTTGCACCAATGTGAACGAGGTTAAATACTGAAGTGACAGAAAGACTAGTGAAAGGGGGTTATTGAGTTACAAGTGACAGACTTGCGAATAATTCTCTCGTTAGCGGTTTGTACAAAGAAAATGTCAACAGTGGCTCTTTTAAACAGATTATGCTAAGTGCAACTTTTCAAGTTTAAAGTGGAATAGGTAGGAATAAGTTGAACTCTTTCCAAGCACAATAATATCCTGAATGGTTTTGGTGATTCGTGCTATATTATGGATCCATATCAACACCAGTGCGACATTCACCCACTCTCACATATTGAACCTGATTTCCTCTGCTGGTCGTCAAGCAACACAGCTGCGTAACACGCATTTCTTTTTGTCGATTATGCAGTGCAGCAACTCATGGGTGGGTAGCGATATAGACGTCCTCACTTTCCTTGTTATTCATGGCCTTGCATGCTCCCTTTGCAAACTTCTGACTGTTTGTTGACTGGAGATTAGCTTTAATAATTTTGTCAAAATTTAACACATGTCCACCTATTATTCAAGAGGTGGTGATTAAATATGACGCTAAAAACACCAAGGGGAAGCAAAGTTGTTTAAAATTGCCTTTTAATATCGAACGGATCCATTTTCAGATGCTTCAAATGACTACTTGCCACTCAATACCAGCTGTCTGCTGCATCAATTTTGAGTCAAGTAATAATCCAAAATGGACGGTAACCATTGCCTGTGGGCACGTTATGAAGAGACTACGATTGATAGAGCTGAGGGGGAGACAGTATCTGCTTCCTTCTTCTCGTCAGTTGTCCTCATACTCGTCCGCCGGCCAATATACGCACGCGCAGACACTAGAAATCCATGCAAAGCGAAATTTTGTTAGTGTAAAATGATGCGTGACTCGGTCATTGCTTGGTGGCTGGGTAATCCTTCCTCAACCAGAGGAGCAAGGGGAGCCGAATCAATTGCACTAGGTCCATCTTTATTATACTGTAATGCAAAGTAGATGTAGTGAAAGGACTGTACATTTGCGGTTGTTGCAGATGTGGCCTAACCGCTACATCAGCATCATCATCGGCGTTTGTGCGTTGGCATAAGTTGTTTCACCCACGGTAGTCTCCTATTATCTGAACACACGGATGACAACGGTGTTCTTTATTTCAATAGTGAGACCTACCTGGACCCGCTTACGGTAATTTGGGTAATTTCACGAGCGCATTGTCTACTCTCACGCCTTACCAAGGTGCTGTTTGGGTACCTTTTGCCCTAAAACATAGCCAGGACATTTTTGTATAACAAAAAGTAGTTGACGGAACAAACACACTGTTTTGGTCGGTTTATGAAAAGTTCTATCTGTGCTCAAGTTCTTGACGTTCCTAGATGTTCCACAGGTGGACCTCAAAAGAAATTTCCTACATGCGAAACGGTACAGATCCGTCTGCTTTTATTCGGCTAGTGATCACCCCAAGACCACTGGATTTCATGTCCAAATTATCATATGCTCATCGCACTTAAGTACTACTCACTCTACAGCAGTCATGCACTAGGCGTACTTGCGTTGGCCAGCATGAGAAACCCAGAGTTAATCGCCTTTATTGCCTGATTATTCCGATTACAGCCACTATTGTATTGTGGCACAATATTATATCACCTCCTCCCCATTGCTTCATTTCTTCTTCCGGATTGGCCTGTGTCTATCCTGAAGTGGCCAACTTGCTTCCATAGATGCAGCGGTAATCACGATAGAAACAGATTAACTCTAATTTCTCCCAACTATGCAAAGTTACAAACTGTAAATCTTTTTATACTATTAAGCGCATCATTTATAATTCGTCGCTCCTCATTTTCGTGCAACAAATGCTATCAAATCAGTCAAAGCAGTTGATGTGTCTCTTTTCGGCTGTTGTCACCCTAAAACGACAATGCCTTTTATTCCATTCTGCATCGCTGAATAGCCATCTGCTCTTCATAACATAAGTGGATGACATTAGAGGTCTGGTGCACTAAGGAATATTACTCACTGACCTAGACAGCAGATAAAAGATCGGCCCAACATCCAACCTCCAATGAGTAGCCTGCATTTCTGTCAAGTAGTCTTCCATGCATTTGTTTGCCTCTCAATCTTAATCAAAACAAATTGCTTCACACCCGCTATGAGATCGGTAGCAGTTTTGCTAGTCAGCAAGAAACAGTGCAAATACTTCAGCATTTTAAGTGCTTAGCACTTCCTTTATTTTACTTAAAATCGTTGGCTCCGCTTTTACTCTCAATTTATGCTGTTGACTCGCGGTCTTTGCGAAGCCTCTGACTAATAGTCTGTGGCAATCTGCCAAATGTGGGACGTTACAAAGCTCTCCGAACCGTTGTTGCCTACTGCATCCTGGCTTGAGGTAGAGTACTTATTGAAATCTTTTAACGAAGAAATTTCCTAAAAATTTGACCAAGCTTGGCAAAAATAGCCAATTTTGTGATAAGAGCCAGCGCCACTTCTCACAAGCAGTTTGGCACGGGTCTCAGCTTGGCTTTCAGCCCTTGAATATCCCTCATGTCGACGAGACTATCAATTAGATAAACCGTGGAAACTCCGGGTCAGAAGTCCAACTCGTGAGGCGCTGTGAGGTTTGCTTCTCACTGCCTTGATTCGTGTCATTCTGCTCTGTTTGAATTATTGCACTTCTATTCCCTGCACTGACTCCTCGGCACATACGTACCCCATTTAGCCTGACAGTGCAAAGAAGAATGATGAGATTCGCTTATTTTTCATGTTAACTGGTCATGATAAAGAGCGTAAATTTCACTACAGCTGCTACGATTTCAAACTCTTCTTGTGGATAGTAGAAGTGTTCAATGGAGGCTGGGACTTAAACTCTTCGGATAATTGATGCTCGTTGCATGGCTGTGCTGCTCATAATTGCCATAATTTTGACGAACGCGTATGCAGGCTGAGGTGTTCAGTGATTTTTGCGTGAGCACATGTATTAGATAAGTGCAAAGTGGGTCAAGCTGGCGTAAACTTGAAACTGACACTACTTGGTGATATGCTACATAAAATCATGGTAAGAGATTCGATAAACAGAATGATATATGAAAGCAGGTGCTTTTATGCAAAAATATTTACTCTTGCTCGATAAACTCTAAATAATATAAGGCGAAGTAAGAGCTGCCCGAACACAGGAAGGAATGAAACACCTTATTGACAAACGCGCACTTTTATTTCGTTTCTTGGGAGGTGTCAGTTCGAAATCTCGAGTTTATTTGTGCATATTGTATAGCAGCATCCAATATAGGTGTTGCGCTACTTTTACGCAATTGCGCTTAAGCAGCTGGAATCGATGGCCAGTTCAACCGGATGTAGTTGATCGTTAATAACAGTGACTAGGCATAAGAATTATGCATTAAGAGCTTAAACTAGTTAGCCGTAACAACCGATTTTATAGGAACAATAGATATCTTAGCGTAACACCAATTAGCCTTATCTGCTGAAAATATCAATGTCATCATGGAGCGCGTGTCATCTGTCCCTTCGAGAAAGTGGCGTACTTGGAACAGGAATGGTCCTAATCATCGTACCTCGTAACTTTTTTCACGCATTTCGTAACAGTTAAACACTGTCTGCTGATAAGTGGGACCAAGTGAGCCTCACGCAAATAACTACAATCAGTAGTTGTCAATCATGTCTTGCCTCAATCCAGCAGGCAATTTTGCACTTACCTCAGACCAAATGCAAGCAAAGACTGCAGAGGAATACTCTGGAAACATAGCGGTAATCACTCGCGTCATCAGCAAATGCATGGGCGCTTGCACATTAATCCTGCTCTCTGTGCTCGCAACATGCTTAGGCCGCACTTCTATGCGCGAATGGTCGTCCAAAATGCACTTCCATGAGGGCATGGATAATATTGCAAATTTGTTTGTTGATGAAGTTTGTGGTCAAGAACACTCAGAATGCCATGCTTACTGACAAGACCAACCCCAATCCCCAAAACCTTTGCCTGTTTGAGACGCACTGGCA
Source organism: Taenia multiceps (assembly GCA_001923025.3). Taxonomy (NCBI): domain Eukaryota; kingdom Metazoa; phylum Platyhelminthes; class Cestoda; order Cyclophyllidea; family Taeniidae; genus Taenia; species Taenia multiceps. The sequence goes on along the minus strand of CM010312.1, from coordinate 1,004,564 downwards.
TGCATTAATTTTGGGTGAGAATAAGGGACTAGAGGACATTGCGAACAAAGTCAGAGATGGTTAGCGGTGCTAAAAGATGAAGTGGTAAGTAGGTAGACAATGTAGCAGATTAATTGACATAAGGGATGATTTGGATGCGTCGACAAGAGGCTTACGACTTCTGTAGGCATAAAGGCATAAGCGACTCGAGGTGTGCGGATGCATGGTCTAGGAAAGAACTGATGCAAAAATGGATGAAAGCCGCAAACACGGGCTGATCGCAGCCGCATGGGCAAAGTCGCCAAGGAATTATGGGTGGGTTGCAGCATAGAATGACAAAAATTTGGATGAATTTCATAGATAGGGCTAAGCGTTAAGCATAAGGGTAATGGAATACCAAGCATCCAGTAAATTCACACCGTCAAGACGTTATCTGTAATACTAACAGTTGAGTTTTCACAAAATTATGCATTATAGCAAACCCTACACTATCTCAATCTTCACACGCTGTCCGATTTTAACCTACATGCCAATTAACCTGTAAGTATCTTGCGCTTTTTCGTCCTTTACACTCTCTCCACCTATCCGACTATGATGCCTTTGCATCGTAGACCGGGCTCTGCACCGTCAGCTCCTAATTTTGCAACGGTATTCATGAGATATGAAGACAGCGAATCCGAACTGTAGAAAGTTGACCCCAAACAGGTTGTGGGTCCTAAGCACAGACCGAGGAGGATTCCACCTCAAACCCTCTGACTCGATACAGTAATGGTACAATTTCGGCACTGAAGTTTGTAAGGAGTTCTATAACCGTCGATGCCATACAACCCTTTGATGCCAAAGAATAAAACTGGTGTAGGAAATCCACATTAGCCTGAACTTAAGAAAATGGCCTCAATACAAAATGTGAAATCATAAAATATTTTATGAGCAAATTTTGTCGCTACCTTTGGGCAATGATGAATAATAAGTAAACGCTGAACCACTACCTTAAAACAGGCAAACATGGGTCTTAAGCAGAGCTCGATGGTTCTTTATAGCCTGCTAAAACAGCTCTAAGAGAGAGTTGATATCTGTGCTATGAAGCTCTCAAACACAGTGAGTGGTCGAGCTCCACGCTCGAACTAAACGCAAATCCATCCTGCAATCGAAGTTAGGATGGATCGCAAATGAGTAGTCGCGTACTCCGCGTTACCTTCGCATAATGCTTCTTAGCGTTGGCGTGGCTCTACAGCAAGTGTCTCCTCTTAATGGCACGTGTCCTTCTTGAAGGGAGGATGCAACGGGACTGGTAGCGATGTGAGAGGGTTGGTATCTACATCCTTCTGGTCGGCGTTCATGCCCTGAAAGGAGCTTGGATTTTCCAGTGTAGTGCTAATACCTGTACGTCGAAAATCTTGCGTACATGCGCTTATACAAGCAAAATGAATTGCATAAACTAGTTGCTCATAGAAGCTGTGAATCAATTGACGGCACACTGTTACACCTAGAACATCATAATTAATGTAGCGATGCATCAGCATGATAGCGGACGCTCAGCGTCGCTAAAGTTTACGCAGCAGTGGAATGGATATGCTAATAGAAAACAATTTTATAGTGTTAGCTGAATTTATCTTCAAATTTCACTTGCTACGATTGAGTGGAAAATTTTAGGAGCTTTCATCTGCATCAATTGCAAAGCATCGGCTTAGAGTTGGGTGAATCGAGGGTGTGATTAAGGCAGAATGCCTACCTTTACTGCAATTCTTACGAAGCAAGGCATAAAAGGTGGAATTCTTATGACTATTCTATAAAGTTAGATGTCTAGCACACTCTTGAGACATAAAAATTAGGAACTTCCCACTCTGCTTTACTAGTATCGAACACTCGCTCTTTTATTTAAAAGACGATACAGTATTCACGTTTATAGCTCAGTGAAAAGGTTTTGGATTAGAAGCCGTTCGACCTTTGAAAAATGGAATAAAACGGTACCGATTGCGTACAATGATAACACAAGTTTGACAATTACCTATTTCTCTGTTGCGAATGCCCCTTAGTACCATGAATGTGTTCTACAGTCCAACCAGCGTACAGGATTAGGAACCTAGGTGCAAGGTGTAAAGGCTATGCCATGCGCGGAAGCACAAGCCGCGAGTCATTTAGTGCTAGTCTGTTCTACTGCAAACCAAACAGTCCAGAGCGTCATGCATGCTTTTACCCTACGCAATTTACTCTGTATGTAGACGAACAATGTTTCCTAGCATATGAATAGAGTGCTTTGAAGTCTCCTGAACAGAAATGACAAAGGGGCTTAATGCGTAATGGCCGAATCTCCAAAGCCTTCGAGCCAATAAACGGCGAAAACAATATAGCAGTTATGATTTGCTAATGCATTCTCTATACTAAACAAGAGAAAAATCAACAAGGAGACTTGTGTGGGTAAAGGTAGAGATGTTTATTGATTTATACGGCAGTTGCAGGCTATACTCAGGAATGACAGCATGCGCTAGCTCCTCCACCTCCATGGCATCAAGCGGCTTCTTCGCAAGCGTCAGTGTGAGCACAACCCCGATCGCGGTTGCCGTTTACCAACAGTGCTGCGACCATCTGCACGGCTGTGCACATTGTGGCACCACCTCATACGACCACACACATGGCGTTCAACATTGCGGCTTCTGCTCACACGGCAACGCACACGGCGTCCAACATTGCGGCTTCTGCACAGACCACAATGCCAACTTCTGACCATATTGTGAGCCCTTCACAGCCTCACCCCACGGTGCCCACTTCCACGGATACGAGCACGGCCAACTTCCACACTCCATCTCTGTGTCTGTCCCTGCTTCCTTCCAAACTGATTTGTGTGCTGAGGAGTCGCCTTGTCTCCAACCGTTCTGCGTGATGTTCGTACTCGCCGTACCCTTATTTCTGCACTCGTGCTTGCCGATCTCCAACAATGCTCTCCTAGTCCGACTATTTCAGGTGATGCCGAGCACAATATTTTCCCCTTATACGCAAGAGATAATTAGAAATCAGGCAAATAATTTTATGGATGGTGATTGGCCCTGCCAGCGTACAGCTCGCAGAGCACAAACTGACATCAAACTATGCTAAACCACTAAATTCGGCTCGTCCCTTTTCCATTTGTACTTACGTTGAAAGAAAATAACCCATTGGCATCAAATGCCCTCTCGGCAGTAGGTAATTTATCCCGCCACAAACCTTACAGAGGTTGACCTTTATAACGCTCAGTGAGCGGCGATGTGATGACCAACCCAAAATACGCGACCATGAGCACAACGGATTCGATATTCTTTTGACCGACGTAGACATTGGCGACTTATATGTGGCAAGATCATAAGTGGGAGAATCATAGTTCTAACCGAAACACGCCAGCCTAAAAATTTTCTTCCATGTGTGTAACTCTTTGTGGTTAACTCTAGGATTTTGAATTGTCGCACCATTACTTTTGCGCATGGAATGCTACACATTGATATCATGCATAGATACGAATTAGACTTCGTCTAATTTACCTTTGCAACTAAATATTGACCTTTTTTGCCAGTATCTTACCTAAGTTAATGTCCTACAACCTAGCGCACTGAGCCCTTAATAAAGTTGCCACGATTAATTACATGAAACCCAGAAAATTACCTCATTTATATGTGAAAACGTCTCTTGCGCTGTTTGGCGAGCTGAAGTAAAACCCTACGCAGGTTGACGAACGAGTCATTTCAGACGCTTAGCTTAAAGAACTGCCATCCCTTCGCAGTGTATGCTTAAGCTTGATGAAACGGTGCAGTAGCTACATGTTGAAGCATTTATTAATATTTGGTAATGACTAATACAGTTCGCTTTCTGAAACGCTCATTCTCTGCCTTATTTTTAATGCGATTTTTCTACTTGGTGTGGCTCCTTTACTGTACCACACATAGGTCGCAGCAGCCATCCGTGTAAATACGTTATTGAAGTAAATATTCAGTCTCCTCATCTGGCTCATGTCTCATGTGGACGCAAAGCCGACGGAACAGACGTCTCTTTTCCCTGCAATGTTATCCATGCTCTTTATACTCTGATTCTCAAACGACTTCCCACTAACTCGCTTACCCCTCGTCGGTATAAAATAGACACTTTCCTTCCCTCTGCTTTGGGCCGTTAACCTGAGTGACAGATTCTTGTTGAGGAGGTTCCAAGTTCGGGCCCTATCTTTCCTCTATGGCACTTAACTTCGTCAGCTTACCTTGTACGGCACAAAAATAAAGTGATCAGAGTGGACATAAATTCTATCTCTTTGTCGATATATTATATTGGTAAATTCATTACTCAATTTGATTTTGTGGAACACTTGACAACTGCTCTGCATGTCAGGCACCCTGGCACTTCCGTAAAGTTGCTGATTCCTAGCCAAGCCTTTTAGAGCACAAAAATTGCTTATTTCTGCTCAATGATCATGGCTAATAGACCATTAGTTGGCAGTGCATAAATCATTTAGGCATTTTTACCACGCAAAATTGCACTGGTCCATGGTACAGTTTTGGTAAATGTGAGCTGACCTGAACCGCCCTTCGATACATGTGTGCTGCTTGTTTTGACACCTACCCTTGTGGGACGAAATTGAAATGCATGGATTAAAATAACAGGAAAGAACTCATTGCATTAGGCTTAGTATTTGCTTCCTGCGGCGAAGTTGTGACCAAAAGGCATGGGTGTTGACCTTACAATTTGCGTTTTATTCTTGATCCGACTTGACTAAACCTATGTATGGATTCGCTAATAGCATCTTAGAAAATTTGGCTGAAGCAAATATTTTGCAGTCACACTGGTCACACTTTCTTCTGTTAGACATTAAGCCTTCACCTCATGTTTTCCAGGGTGAGACAAAATTCTTTTGCTACCAAATTTGAAGGAGTTAAATGCCCTCTTTATTTTGTCTCACTGATACACTGTGCACATCATTTGGAAGGTCCTGGAGCTAAAAGATTTCATCTTACTTCCCGATGCGTAATTGAGGTAACGAGTGCTGGAAACCGCTGCTTTCATATCCCGGATGTTAACTTCCTCATTAAAACTCTGCGGCAATAGCCCCATTCATTTGACAACCAGCCTCACGCCATCTTTGCACATCATGATAGACAAGTTTTCTCCACAAGTATTTGCATACCTTTTCTTCCAAGTTAATTGGGAGGACGGATCACTGATACCTGCCAGACAACTTTTGATATAGTTCCGGTGCATAATAGCTGTCTCTTCATGTCATGTTCTTAGTCCTCTAGCCTGAATTAATACTGCTTTACTGATTACGTACGGAAGCTTAAACAGTGTAATTAGTTGTAAGAAGACAAAATATGCCCACACACAATATCATCTGCATTCCTTGCCAGTCATTGTGAAAATCCTCCTCAGAACAATTACCTTAACTGTGCACTCTACTGTTTCAACTGCGATAGTAGTTGGTGCTCTGTTTCAATCATTCTACTTGCTGCTTTAAAAGGTTTCTGAGGCTCCTATTTAATGTCTGATATAGCAAAGAGTTTAAGTTATCAATTCAGCTGCCTTACTAACGAACCAGAACGAGGAAATAGTAATCATTGCAAGATCATTACTATTTAATGTAATGCAAATGAGTGAAATAGCGATCAGTAGAAAGGTCCTTCCTCCATATAATGGACACTTCCACGTGGATAGCTGATCGGATACGCACTACAGCCAATAAAACTCGATTTTTAAGATCCCCTCTCCTGGTTGCCCTGGTGGTGATCACTATAAGGCTCATTCTCATCCAGATGAACAGCCTTAAACTATCGCTCATTGCTGCATGCTTTAACGGAATGCTCTTTCCCTCCAATACGGTTTGCTATAAGTTCGTGAACATCAAAAGCTATGCGCGACCCATTTAACTTTGTGGAATGCAATCGCCTTTGTTAGAATTGTCGTTTCTTTTGCACCTCCATGTAAACCAAATTTAATGGCACCTAGTTCTGTCTTTCTGAAGGTCAGAACTGGCTTTTCTGCGAAACACAAAGCGCACTATTTGTCGGCTCTCTATAAATTTGTAAAAGTAAGATAGCATCAAAGATGTTAAATGGCTGGTTAGAGCTCTACAAACTTTAGGAGGGCTGCGGCGCACTTAGTATTAAATAAGAGATCTCTGCACATCACAAGTTGTGCACGCAGGGGTGCTTTTATTGCTAGCAGCAGACCGATCAAGGTGGCTGCATTCTTCGTTTTGGGGCCATGGCAATAGAATACAGCGGTTGGACTTTTCACTTTGATTGCAAACGAAAAAACGTTATACTAGACATCAAAGAAAGTGCCTGGTTAATCTGAGTTTCAAAGGTACAAAAGAATAAGCTGTAAATTAATTTACTTCGCTAAAACAATGTACTTGATGATTCGATCCCACGATCAAAGATGGAGGTTTGTTCAAGGAATCAGTCAATTATTTGCAACTTGAAATCGACGGCCGACGAAATGGGAGTGTACAGATTCGTGGTCAGATAAATGATTCACGCTTCATCCACCAGATTTTGGCTAGGGAGCGCCGTGCTGATTTGCCCAGCTTACCCTCTAGATATCAGGCACATAAGTGCTGCACCAGCGATGTTGGTGAGTTGAAGGTTGGGGCGCATTTTAAGAGTCGTCAGGCAGTGTGTTTGAGAAGGTGAGGACAAATTTAATTTAAGCTCCTTGTCTTACAGTGTTTTAGGCACGATTGCTCCTAATACTTTTTATTTCCATCCAGCCCACGCAAAATTAACTTGGTTGTGCAGCCACTAGCCCCACTTCCTTCAATTCGGTCCAATTACCTGCAGCAAACATCAATCAGTGGTTTTTGAGAGACCGCTAACTGAGATTGTCCAAGAGTGACAGTATAGCGATGAAACGGCAAAGGGGCAACGTGGACAAATCCTGTCTTGGTGAGCTTTCTACTTTGCACTGCTCATTCGCAAGTCATCCACCTGCTTATGATAAGAAGTGAAAGCGATTTATGTAGTTCTCATGTTTAAAATGTTAAAGGTTTCAGTCAGATGCTTAGTTTAAGCGTTAGGACTTCAAAAATGAACTCGAAAATGCAACGAAAGTACCCCTATTCATACAGTACAACCGAGCTCACTCCGAATTTATCACAAGATTGCGTACTTAGCCATAGACTTGAGCACCAATGAGTGTAGTACCTAGTAGACTAATGCCGCTTGTGGTAACGGATTTAAGGAACAGCACTGTATAGTGATCGAATTAGATCCTGATTTAAGCGACGTAGAGCTAGCACTTCTTAACTAAAGGGTAGCATCATTTGTGATAACCAAATCTTGTTTAAACTAGGCATTCGTGTGACCGGATGTATTAGCAGAATCGTGTTTAAGCTAGCTAGATATTCTGGGTTTTTCACAGTGAAAATGATCGAGAAGATGCTAGAGTTAACTTTGTTTCAACAAGACAGCATTACAGGTAGTCGCTTGAAATGGTGCAAGAATACCTCGGTTAAAAGGAAAAGCAGAATTTCAGAAAAGAAGGTAAATTGGGAATTCGACAGGGTAAAGGGAAGTCCCATGATGCGTATTAAAAATGTACTAGTAGAAATGCGTCCATCGGCAGTTCTTATATCCCATGAATAAAAATCATAACTTTATTTCGAATTGATTAGTAGAATGCAAATATATTTGCTCTTGTGACGCGCAAACTAAAACCACTTTGGTAAATGCAGAAAATCTCAGATGCGATAAAATGTTACGCAGATAGTAGCCCATAGGAAAGGACATGATTACCGCTTGCAGTGGTACACGGACGCAGAGAAAATTTTAGTGAATAGTGCAACCCAAAAACACACGAGGAATAAAAAACGTTAAATTTAAGAGGTATGATTCTCCCACTTATGATCTTGCCACATATAAGTCGCCAATGTCTACGTCGGTCAAAAGAATATCGAATCCGTTGTGCTCATGGTCGCGTATTTTGGGTTGGTCATCACATCGCCGCTCACTGAGCGTTATAAAGGTCAACCTCTGTAAGGTTTGTGGCGGGATAAATTACCTACTGCCGAGAGGGCATTTGATGCCAATGGGTTATTTTCTTTCAACGTAAGTACAAATGGAAAAGGGACGAGCCGAATTTAGTGGTTTAGCATAGTTTGATGTCAGTTTGTGCTCTGCGAGCTGTACGCTGGCAGGGCCAATCACCATCCATAAAATTATTTGCCTGATTTCTAATTATCTCTTGCGTATAAGGGGAAAATATTGTGCTCGGCATCACCTGAAATAGTCGGACTAGGAGAGCATTGTTGGAGATCGGCAAGCACGAGTGCAGAAATAAGGGTACGGTGAGTACGAACATCACGCAGAACGGTTGGAGACAAGGCGACTCCTCAGCACACAAATCAGTTTGGAAGGAAGCAGGGACAGACACAGAGATGGAGTGTGGAAGTTGGCCGTGCTCGTATCCGTGGAAGTGGGCACCGTGGGGTGAGGCTGTGAAGGGCTCACAATATGGTCAGAAGTTGGCATTGTGGTCTGTGCAGAAGCCGCAATGTTGGACGCCGTGTGCGTTGCCGTGTGAGCAGAAGCCGCAATGTTGAACGCCATGTGTGTGGTCGTATGAGGTGGTGCCACAATGTGCACAGCCGTGCAGATGGTCGCAGCACTGTTGGTAAACGGCAACCGCGATCGGGGTTGTGCTCACACTGACGCTTGCGAAGAAGCCGCTTGATGCCATGGAGGTGGAGGAGCTAGCGCATGCTGTCATTCCTGAGTATAGCCTGCAACTGCCGTATAAATCAATAAACATCTCTACCTTTACCCACACAAGTCTCCTTGTTGATTTTTCTCTTGTTTAGTATAGAGAATGCATTAGCAAATCATAACTGCTATATTGTTTTCGCCGTTTATTGGGCTCGAAGGCTTTGGAGATTCGGCCATTACGCATTAAGCCCCTTTGTCATTTCTGTTCAGGAGACTTCAAAGCACTCTATTCATATGCTAGGAAACATTGTTCGTCTACATACAGAGTAAATTGCGTAGGGTAAAAGCATGCATGACGCTCTGGACTGTTTGGTTTGCAGTAGAACAGACTAGCACTAAATGACTCGCGGCTTGTGCTTCCGCGCATGGCATAGCCTTTACACCTTGCACCTAGGTTCCTAATCCTGTACGCTGGTTGGACTGTAGAACACATTCATGGTACTAAGGGGCATTCGCAACAGAGAAATAGGTAATTGTCAAACTTTGTGTTATCATTGTACGCAATCGGTACCGTTTTATTCCATTTTTCAAAGGTCGAACGGCTTCTAATCCAAAACCTTTTCACTGAGCTATAAACGTGAATTACTGTATCGTCTTTTAAATAAAAGAGCGAGTGTTCGATACTAGTAAAGCAGAGTGGGAAGTTCCTAATTTTTATGTCTCAAGAGTGTGCTAGACATCTAACTTTATAGAATAGTCATAAGAATTCCACCTTTTATGCCTTGCTTCGTAAGAATTGCAGTAAAGGTAGGCATTCTGCCTTAATCACACCCTCGATTCACCCAACTCTAAGCCGATGCTTTGCAATTGATGCAGATGAAAGCTCCTAAAATTTTCCACTCAATCTTAACAAGTGATAACAAGCAAAATAACACGAGTGTTTCGATTGAAGCAGATTAGATGAGATGAACATCATAGTAAGCGCTCTCTCTGCATTGTTAGGAGCCTTACGGTGCGCATTTCATCCGTTTGGTTGCACCGCATATTCTCCACTCACTACTTTCAAATGTTGCACTACCTAAAACCAATGTTCTGCCACACGCAAGAGTCAACGTGGGATACTGTAGCACTCATTTGCTTGCCCTTGGTTGGACTCGTTGCATTGGTGTGATCTGACCACATCAAATGGGAATTGAGAATACTTAATGCTGAGCAACTTGAGTGGGTCGAATAGAAGTGGGATTATTAGAATCTGCACTACATCGACTGCTCTTGCAAAAGTGTCAGAAGGAGGGTCAAGATTCATCGTGGTGAACCCTACTGCACAGCAACATACGCAATTTACCGTCCGCAAATTCGTCTGCTTAGATCAGTAGAACGGATGACTAAACACCAAACACGGAATCAGTTTTAGTCAGGTTAGAGTATATCTAAGTGCATTTAATTTAGGACAGTCTGAATTATTACAATGGATGCGAACACGGTAGACAGAACAAGCATAGCGTTGCAAGCCTTTGCTCCTTTTTACTGCGTAGCATTGATATAGCTAAACGGGCTTTGATCTTTTTCCGCACTGCTTAGGAGCTCACGAGAAAGCAACTCATTGCACTTCGAGGAAACTACAGCAAACGTCTTCGTAATTTTACATTAGGCTAATTTGCCCACAGAATCTACATCTATGATTACTTTTACGACTGACAGTCAAAGGCTGCCATTATCCTACCGCGACTTCCTAAAATAAAAGATCAACAAATAATTCGTTACTTCGGAAGGCATGTAACCAAATAGCAAGGAGCCGAACATGATTATGATGATTAATTGTAGTGCATGTAGGGTGATAATGCCTCAAGCCAACTTCCAGCAGTCTCATTGGTTAAGATCGATGCGCTTCGCGCCCCAGCAATCTGTGGTGCCGCCAAATATCTACATGTGGATGCAGACGCCTCCCTGTCTAGCAGGCTGAGCAAGTTTCATAATTTAAATGCATTGCGAAACCATTACACAACTTGCTCAGCCTGCTAGACAGGGAGGCGTGCTCATTTAAACAAATTGCCCTCAGAAAACTTCAGCGAATATTTGCTTCTCCCTCTCCACAGAGCACGCAATTCTAAGCATATTCTCAAAGGTTTTGATAGTTTTAGAATCGTAGCAAGATCCGATTGTTCTGCTCTCCAACCTCAGTAAAAGTTGGTGATCAATGTTAGATCAAATGAGCAGGAATATTAATCAGGGGTGCTGAAACCAAAAGCCACATGTGCAGTCACAGTATGCGGCCCAGTATTTTGGGCGGTTTTGGCCTGAAGGGCAACTTATTGGTATTTGTATTGGTGCCTACAGACTTGTTTTACTCCAACCTCTTCTAGGCATTTGACATTCAGCCAGTAGCTGTCATTCATTGGTTCAGTATTTCTGCATTTTCAACTCCAATTCCCACTGATATGGTGTGTTTCCCTTACCACTAAAAGCAATAAATATTATCTGCCATATTGATTTTAGTGTCCTTTGGAATGTAGTACCTGATCAAATTTTGGAGAGTGCTTCAAAGATGAGATCTGTAGCTATAGTTAACAGCCATATAAGTAGCCCTACCATGGAAAGAGGATTCAATGGTTGATCGCAAAATGCCATCTACCCCTCTTCAAGTGCCTTCAATTTAAGTTCTTGGAGAGGCAATCAAGGAAGGGCTCCAATCGAAATACTCATATGTTATTTTGCTTGTTTTCCTGTGCTCTTAGCATTAGGATGAAGGAAATTATTGGAAGCTTTGCCCTTTTCTTCTTTTTGAGTAATCGTTTCCGGGCCCCATTATATCTACCTTGTCGTACACGATTGTACACAGGGTGCACATTTTTACACCTTTAAGATGTGTCCTCACTGGTCTCAGCCATTCCTGATTTTGGAAAGCAGGGGCGCTGTACTGACGTTATCTATGCCACTGGCTCTATAGCGTTCAAGTTTGCCTCTTGCAAATGTGCAATGGGTTGATCAAACGATGTGACTTGCAAGTTTAAATTGTCCTGAGAACAACAATTGATTGAGACTTAAATTAATTCAGCATATTTATTTCTCCAAGCACACAAAGCTGCTCAAAGAGCCGAAAGCTCCTCTTCTATTGTCAATACTTGATCTATTCAAACGCTCACGAGTCAGTATTACCTTCGAAGGAAGGTAGTCCAGCAAGTGAGATACTGAAAGTAAAGTAGGGCAACAATTTGCCTTCTTACAATGAATATCCATAGACGTATTTTGTCCCCTTATTCACTTTTCGCTACATTGAAAATGTTAAATCTCCTTTAAATCATCCACACTATATACAGCCCGTTAACTTTTGCCTAAAGGGCCAATATAATTGTCCACCAAACCCAAAACAGCTATAACTAACTTGCACGATTTAGTGCCAGTTACTTCAGATCTCGTGGTGGGAGTGAAAAGTGGAAAGGTTGTATATGCAAGAATAGGCATCCTCGAATAGGGCAAGCAGATTAATATGTGTTTTAGCACATAGCAAGATTGGACGTATTTCACCTACTGGGACGCTGCGCAATCCATGCGGCCACATTATTGTAGGTGTATTTGAAGACTTTGCAGATCGCACATTCCTTGACCGCCTCAAAGCTCTTATTTGCAGCCTGCTTGGCAAGTGCTTTCCACGCTTCTGATTTAAGATCTTCTGGCTGAATTCCCGCCTGCTCTACTTCTCCCGTCGTCACCAATGATGCTGCCTTCGCTGATGGGAAGGGCAAGACAAACAAGAGGGAAAGGACCACTGATGCCACCAATAATGGGAAGCTTGCTGCCACAGAGACGACCTTTTGCCCGACTGTCAGCTGTGTAGTTCAATGGCAGTGCGATGGGCACTTAAATTCATTCTGCACCACTGTGTAGGCATCTGTGTGTGCGTGCAAAGTAAACTTTACAATGTCTTTCGTAGTTGGCGTGTGCCAAGGGCACAAATTATACGTGATCAACACGACATTTGGTACCGCGTTTTAAGATGCACATGAATCTGTAAGCAACCGCAATGTGGTAAAGATACTTGACAAACCACAATGAACTGCAATAGCACAATTTGCTTTAATTGCCTTGCCAAATACTTGCAAGTTTATAAGCAACGTTTATTTTCAAAATTGAAAAAGCTTTTGCATATAGCAGAGCAGTTTACAGGGATCCGATTGCTGCAAACATTATACGCCCACTCCTATAACTAATAATAAACATTTCATTAGTGAAATAACGCGACGTAATATAATGGTGTTCATTTTGCACTAGTTTGTAGGCATTTCTCAAAATTTGCAAATTTTTGTTTTTCAAGCCCTTCAAAGGAGCCATTTTAAAAGTGTGTTTGGGATAAACAGGAGCCTGTACATTTCATTTTCATGAGTTCACACACTTAAGCGGTAGTACAGGATGATGCAAAGTGTTTGACGTCTGCGTGGGAGATGTAGTGTTCTTCACAATACAGCGCCTATCATGTGCGCCGCTTAATCTCAAGTGCCGGACGCATCACTTGTTGTTGAGGCTGATAAGTTGCTGCAAGTAAGGACGCCCAAGTCGAAAGTTAGTTACAGATTTATTGAGGCCTTAGTCCATTAATCTACCTTGGAATAAAAACCATATTCCAGCAGTGGACTTGCGCAGCTTCATTGAGGATTTGGTGCCTATATTGGTATTTTAATGACTCGTCTGCAGAAGCAAATACTGTTTGCAGGGAAGCTACTTCTTACATGCTAGGTAAATTAATGCTAACTCACCATCCAAGAACTGGTCCAATTCTTCGAAAGGCCTACAGCTCATGACATAGTTCAAACACTGAATATCCCGTAAGAAATAATGTGTGTGAAATATGAATAACGTCATTGTAGGTGGATTTCCTTGCGCTATGATTGAGTTAACATAAGATGTGCTGCCAAGGTGAGTCGGAAAATTGAAGTGTTAGCCAGGGATCACCCTCCCGCACCGTAAAAGCTCGAGAAGTCGCTTGTTGGCTTCTGCTGTCCGTACGTTGATATCACAGTAGACAAGGTGCTGCGCAAGCAGTGGGCCAGTCATTTTGCCATCCTTGGCGTATAAGAATCATCATGAGCCACATTTCAGGCTTGTCCACTTGTCAATTGCCATTAATGTACACCTGCTTTCCCACAAACTAGACATAATTGTCATCTGCTGGGCCCAATGACCTACTCATTAATGCATATCTCTCACCATTCGTCCATCCAAGTAACCACTTGGCTATCACCACACCACTCATCAGTCTGACATTTATTCCACCAAATCACCCAACCTTGACCCATACATCGATTCGCTTTAGATGGCAGCTCGTAGAGCGAAGCTTATTCATTTGTGTATCAACCTAAATAGAATTTGGACCTTTCCCGTTGAACTTCTAATATCGCTTCAACAAATTCTGCAAATTGTTTGTTAAGGAAAGATTTTAGCCTGCGAAGGCATGTGTAATGCTGAGCCAAATAATCCGCCCCTTACAAATAAGTTTGAGATTTTGCAAAAAGCACTCGTGAATTGCACAAAACGAAGTTACAGATTGATTCACTCTTAAATAGAAGATAGCATGTGGATGAGAAGTCGACGAATATTTTGCACAAGAGATTAGTCAACAAGCTAATCAGTGGGTGTTTAGCTGTCCTCCAGATCTAAATTTTATTAATACATGCTGTGGTTCGTGTGTTGCAACCAGAACAACACTTGCAAAGCCGTTTCTTAGCGAGAGAAGCACTACAAGATCGCATGCGTTTACGTCAGCCCTGTGAGCATGTCTTACCTACCAAGCTCAGTTTGTGATGCCATCTTTTGCTTTACAGATGTTTGCAGCATGAGTAGTTTGAAAAATAACAAATGAAAGGCTTGGGATAGTTTTTGTAAATCAAAACCATTTTATTGTAAGGAAAATGTCCTTGATGCCCATCATTCGTTATGCTAAATCGGATTCATCCGAGCCGTATTAGATGGCGAATGCCGATGCGCAAATTGTGATAGCATTCAATTAAAAAATTAACCACCACATCAGTTGCTTGCACTGATGGAAGCAGTAAAAATTTGAGCAAAACAACTTTTAATAGAAGCTTAGTTTAAAGATGAATTTGACCTCAGCAAAGCCGTTTATGTATCACGCCACTGGTCAGTGCGTATCGATTCCCTTTTACATGTTGACTAGCGATGCCATTTTCCACTTGTAGTCAATTATATTGATAAGAGGTTTACAGTGACTTGCGTACAATGAAGAGCAGGCATATAACTGGGTGCACCACCTGCAGAACTATGATATTGGGAGTAAAAATCCAAAATTCTTGTGTTTGAATCACCTAAAATCAGTCATGAGGGAGAGTGAGCGCTTGATTGGCCGCAGTTCTGCCCATTAAAGCAAGGTTAATTACAATGTGATAAAGCACTAATATGATTATGCTAGACCAGTAAACCCTCCTCTACATATATTCAAAGCTATTACTTCAAGAAATGGCCATGTCTACTGTGCTTTCGTAGCACTACATAAACAGACCCTACAGATGCGTTCATTAATGCCTTAACAAACTGGCTTAACATGCAAATGTTGGACTTGGGCATGCAAGTACATTGGTAAATACTAGAGACAATTTGGTCACCTGCTGCTTGATAGAATTACAGTGATTAACCCCATTTCCCTCCTTAGCATGCTGCGTTTGGCACGTTTACATCGCGAGGGCAGCATTACATGATCCAGCGACAGCATCGCGCTGCGTATGACTCAAGAGGGACTGTATTTGCTGCGGTGACGTTTACTGTTGAGAGTCCGAATCATTCTGCGCAGGTCATGCGGTGTTTCCAAGCATGTGAGTTATCTTTTGTAAAGTAATAAATATGGATAAAGTACTCTAAGCTGCGCTTTATATAGTTCGTCCATTTGCACAAATTTAGACGCAATTGCTGATAGTGAAATGTTAGCAAGTAACGACTTCGTGGTATGAAGGGGTGGTGGCACACTAGTTTCTGATAGACCTTAAATAATAACTTGATGGCCAGCTTAAATAACCGAAAGATCCGAAGATGGAGTTTGTCCGATTTGGAGGTGGAAAAGTTTTGCTGCGCGCCTTACACAAAATGACACTCGATTTGAAGTGGCCACAACAGCACTGAAGCGATTTGAGAGCCTTCCAATTGGCAAGGCTATAGTTAAGTGAGAATGCCTAGGTAGGACTTGGATTAAGCTAAGGATTTTCTAGCATCGCATTGCTCTCCGGGAGATAATGGATCAAAGTTTGCAGCCAGAAAGGCTGAGACTAAGTTCATGTGCCGTTTTCCTAAATAGAGCATTTACTGGTAGACACGATTTCTGCTTATATCACACTTAATTGTTTTTCATTTAAAAGAAGAAAGTTACGAGAACCGCAATCATTAGTGACATAGTGTTTAATGTCAAGGTAATGTCTCGACCGACACAAGTGGCGACGAATTAGACCAAGTCTTTGCATTTACTATTCAGCGATGCGTTGTCTTTGAAGTTCTAGCAAAGCGGTGTCAAATAAGTGCAACCGAGACATTGACAAAAAAGACTTAAACCACATAAAAAATGCTGTCGCATGATGCGATCTCATTTTATTCGAAACGGTAGGTAGAATCAACTCGCCATTCAGCCTTTTGGTGTCCGGAGCCAACATAAGAAGTGTTAAACAAGGTGAATGGGTAAAAACGATGGTTAAATTTACAATTCTTACTCAGCTAACGCAAAGTACTTACATGCAGTTAAATAGAACAGACTGTTTACATTTCTCAGAAAGGATAGTACAATTTAAATATTATGAAGAACGATTGCAATATTTGTGGCAGAAATGAAAAAATCAGGTGCATGTCAGGCCGTTAATAATGAAAACATTGTTAGAACATCAAATGCATAGCTAAAGCCTCTTGTGTTAAATGGGGAAATTCGGGGCTTGATATCATCAGGAAGACAGCATTGCTTGCTGAATGTGCAAAACAGCACTGGAGGATAGCCAATTACGAGACTATCTAGTAAACTCAGCAAATATGTAAACAACTGTAATGTGAGCAGCATTACAAGATGAACTGCAAAATTCCAGTGTAGATGAATGCTTTTTGCTTTAAACTACCGACCTAGGTTTGGTACTCAAAGGCATGTCGGGTTCGGGCAGGCTAGCTGAAGTAGTTAACTACATCATTTGTTCACGAGTCATTTTCCAAAGTGCATATGTCGATAGTTGCTACAAATGTCAAATAGCAGCATCAATCTACAAATTACAACAATTTTAAATATTAAGCATAGTTTAAAATGCGAATCTTGCGGAGCGATATTTGGGACCATTATATCGGTGTAAGATTAATGGCGACGATCTTGGGATCACAGTTCACCTCTGTCAGGGCTCAATGAAATGTTTATTTCTACAATGTTCTGCTAAAATCTTGGAACGTAATGTCACTTCAAATCAAAGCGGAACGCATTCTCAAGCCTGGACCTGACCAATCAGACAGGGCTTTAGAATTTTCCACACTTGTCAAGTTACCGAATGTGCTCGGTTAGTAAAATTCGCTGGGATCGTGGCTCTGCTTCAGAGTTTGACGAAAAGACGGGCATCGAAGAATTTTAAATGAGAAAAGGTGTGCGATGAAGCATTTAAAGAAGCTTAATTTGTGCTTTGATCCTCACGATTATAGTGCATTACTATTGTGATTTAAGTCGGAATTTTGTAGTTTAAGGACACCCACTTGGATTTCACAACTTGAATGGCTAACAAGCTGGGTGTTGAAGCATTGCATTCTTGGCGAACTTTCTAATTTCAGCAATACAGGCAGCATTTCGAACGCCACAAGAGTGAATGTGGGAAGAGTTTGACCTGACTGGTATC
This sequence comes from Taenia multiceps, assembly GCA_001923025.3. Taxonomy (NCBI): domain Eukaryota; kingdom Metazoa; phylum Platyhelminthes; class Cestoda; order Cyclophyllidea; family Taeniidae; genus Taenia; species Taenia multiceps. Next base: position 987,082 of record CM010312.1, on the reverse strand, counting down.
ATCTTTGCCATATTTGGACCTCTCATCAGCTTTCACTTACGCTAGCGCTTTTCGCCACAACAATTTTTCATAGGCAACAGACAAATGTATGCCAGAAAGCACCAAAGCACTAATCACTTTTATAACTACACTTTACTAAAAGCATCTACCTCCCACTTTGATGTAGTGCTAAGGAATCATGGAGGCTAGAGCCACAGGTAAAGACCAAACAGTTATAAATCACTCTAGCGAAGCGGGGGTTGTAGGTAGAGTAACAGTATCGCACAGCCGTAAAGCTAAGACTTTTAAGTATGGTCTGAATGCCCTTTGGGTTTCAATCCCTACATGGTGTAGATCAGAGTGGTGGTATTCCATTAGGGGTAGAGCACCTATTTTATCAACGCAAAACTGATTTTTGAACATTCTCTTGATTTGGATCAACTTCATATTGAATGATGGAGTGCGAGAGGACCTACGATGCTAGAGCGGACAGCCTAGCCAAGTCTGGCCTAGCCATGCCTTATCGGTTCTAGCCTAATTCAGATTTACTTAATGCAGTGTGTCCACGATGAGTAGACGACTGTAAATCTGCAACCGTAATTCTTTTCGTCTGCTGCAGATTCCTTGTCTGCACCATAAATTATGAAAAGGCATAAGGAGGGTCAAAGTCTAAATGAGGTTCGCGATCTGCTACTTACCCCTAAATATAACCATGGAATTTGCAGAATTGGTTTGTCGGTAAATGTAAGTGCTAATTTGCTTTCAAGAATGCCTGCATCTAGCCGCAGAAGAAAGTAGAGATGACTCAGCCTCTCCGGGAGACGCAAAGAATATTATTGTTGTCCTGGGGAGATTAAAGAGTAGGGCGATGAGTAGGAGGGGGAGAGATCAAAAGAAGCGTAAAGGTCAAAAGGGAAGTGAATGCAAGAAAACCAATTTTCATTAACCTCTTATGCTGCGGCCAGCTTGGAAAACGATTTTAGATATTTTGTATTGCGACACTACTTTCTTGATTTTCTTGACTCTGCCATGCTTCCACTCCTCTACCTTTGCAAAAGAAAATTTGTTACTGACGAGTTAGTATGACGTGCACGCTATTGGCATAGACCTCTCTGAAAATGCTTGCTTTAGAATGTTACCATTTAAATCAGTGACTAGCCAACGCATGCAAGCAAAGATAGGCGAAATGGGACAAAAGCTCTGAAAAGGGAATTAAGGAAAGATGTCATGGCTCACCTCTTTACACTCTGCTCTATTCCATTTACGTTCTTCAAGAAAGAAGGAAGAGGTGGTAATGCTAAAAAATGGGGCATGCTGCCAAGAAAGAATCGGGGCAAAGAAGAGGCGCATAAGGCGAGGTGAACGATGCAAAGGTTACTAGTTAAAGACATCATGACGAATTGCATGTACTGTGATTGAATTCTCCTCTCCTTATTTCACACAGCATCGATCAGAGGCACCTGTTCTGTGCAGCATGTCGCGTGGTTTTGTGTCGGTTAGCCCAGAGAACAGTGTTAAAATGCTCATTTTGGTTGAGGTTTACCACCAAAAATTACATGTTTTCATGCCCCTTTGTCCCGGCTGAACAGCATGCAGCATGTTCTTCTCCGAATTTTTTCATTTTCGAGTCGCACAAAATATCGTAATTAACGATTCGAGATGCAAATTATAACAACCACGACATATGCTTGACGTAGCTTAAATATCATTACCTTTGCTGCCTCAAAAAGAAGGCGCTTATAAATATCGTAGGCCAGCTCTTGACTGACTAGCATTACGAGATATGACCCCGTTGCTCTGAAGTAGCCTCCATTCATATTGGCAGTTTGCAATATTTAGAATAATTCATTCATTCCAATCGGCAATTTTTCCACCTGATCAACATACGGAAGGTCTTTTTCCTATTGGAAACCAAAATACCTGCAGACAAATCAGGGTCAACCTTGCTCACAAGGAGATCGTGGCCGAGCACTAGATTGATTGACCTATGGGCGTTAAGGTGGTGTCAGTTATATTAGTCATCACCAAAATTACTAGGCTTCGGCGGTTTTTGCACAAAGCAGAGGTGGCATCCGCGCATGAAATAGAGCAACCTACGCATAGCTTTTGGCTTGACGTCAGTAAACTTTGGGTGTACTGCGTTCACTAAGAAAATGGGAATAAGGATTCGCTTGAATTTCGCCCCATCAAGTGATAGTGATACGTCTGCCTTAAGACTTGAATTTCGGCCAAAAGGCAGTAAAGTTTAAAGAAATATGATATAGCTAAAATGAAAATGTACTTTCAAAACTTTACAATTGCCACAAGGGTATTAAGGGGTATCTGACTTTCTCTTTTGAGAAACAAAGTTAACATAATTCAGTTAATTTATTTCTTTCAATGACTACATCATTCATAATTTGTTAACCGCCCTAAGCGTAGGTCACGACCTAAGCATACCCGTGTCCTCGCCATCACTCGTGTCGCTTTATTGCCTATGCATTAATGCTGACCTCCAGTGTGGATGGGATTTGGAAGTTGGTGTGGGCAATCTGCTCCAGAAGTCCATTTGGTTGTGTCTTTTTACTATTAAGAATGAAATGAGCAATGCAGCATCAGACTGGCACGTAGTGGGGCAGTTTTTGACTTGAGCTCTGCAAGGTGTCCACGCAATGTGATTTGCTTATTGATATTGACTTTCTTCATGGCACTCAATGTGCAGACTTTACAATTTTGATAGTTTTCAGTTATTATCACTAGTTCAAAACTTACGACTGCTAGTTGATATCCCGACAATTGATTTTGTTTGCGCATTCCATTAAACTTTTCTATGTTTTGTTGGCCACCTATCTTTACTTCACTGCAAGCCCTCCTTCTTGTACAGATGTGGAGCACAACACAACAAAGCCAGTGGATGGTGCCCCATTAGTGAGCGGAATTGGTTATACTATCTTCGCTCTTACTCTAGTACCATCATCACATCGCCAATCCAAGAGTGCCGATGGCTCCCCAACAGCTCTGCTCACCCTCTCTGCTGCAGCATCGCACTCAGAGCCAACGCAGGCGACGTCTTTCGCATGGACGCGCACAGCCGCCGGGTTTTAAATTACTTCGACCACACTGTGCGTCTGTTTTACCGAATTCCTCATTCTGTTAATAAATTGCACCTCGCAAGCTTACTCTTTCGGCATACTCTTGCTACTTATATGGCGTGAATTTATGACACCGTCATCGAGAGGTCAGTGAAGGTGCCCCAGTCCAGATTTTCACTTCAGCTGCTAATTTTCATCAACTTTTAAACACCATTTAAGCAAGTTAGCAATGATACATTTGTGCTACAGTCATCATCTTGTTGAAACAGATGCATCTGCTATGCTGGTAAGAGTCTGTACACTTCTGCAGCACCAATCCTACCACGCAATCCAGTCACCCACTGGCGATGCACAAATTACGTCTCGTCAGGTGAGGTGTGCTATCAGTCGATTATTAATTTTCAGGAACTCAAAATCGTCTGCTGTCATCTCTAGTTACTCTTCAATTCATTGACTACATTTACGCCTCCCTCGATTGTAAAACAGGCGGAGCAGAAGTGCTAGAAATGCGTTGTGCTTAACGACAATTTGCGCCAATATCTTACACAGGTTTTTCAGATCGGATTCGGTGCCACACTTACTACTAGAAGTATGGACATATGCTTGAATAAAGAAGTACCGTGGAAGTTTGTTTACGGTTCCGCACTTAGTCATGAAGGATTATAGAAGCATTACAGGTGCAGCTAGCATTTCCACAACTTTTCAGTTTAAAATAGACCACTACTAAGTTTGCCTTGTGTTATGCACTATGAGAGCCAACTTCAACCCTAATCATGACGAACAGTTTGTGACCGGTTGCGATTCGCCCATGGAACGAGGAACCATTATTTCGTAGCACAAAGCCAAGTATATTACAAGACGTCTGCTAGCTTGTTTGCAAGGAGTGATATCTTTGCTCTCAGAGTGGTCAAATTTGCACAATGTCATGTGCAGCAGCCTCTTCTTGTAACACTAGCATGAATTGGGCCTACTAAGTTCTCTATTCAAGCAGTTGAATTTTCCATTTCTTACGTCAATTAGCAGTGAAAACACATCCGCTTTGCGGATATCTTGCACGAGTTCCGTTCAGCACTTATTCAGGAACTTATCATTGCTTGAGTAGGTCATCAATTAACATTACGGTTTTCGTCAATTGCAGTCCATTTCTAAAAATGATAAAGTGATTGGCTTTGCCATGACATTTATTTTAATCCTCTCATCTTTGCCTATAACTCACGCATTTTGTAAGATACATGAGTTGGTACAAACGCCAGTCAGAGCATGAAACATTTTAATGTGCACCATGCTGGTGTCCCCGCGCGGTAAAGCAGCCATAGTGGTTCGATTCCGTCAAGTAAGTGTTTTATCAACTGACGGTGCATGGCGCAGATGCCTCAACTTGTCTGTCAACTCAAATAACACAAATAGAGCAGAGATCGCCAGAGTACATGGCAGGGTTTGACGATGAATCGCAAAAAGAGGAAATTACTGAGTTGAGGTGATCAAAAACGATCACAGCGCTTTAGCTGTGGTAGACTTGCATTTTGAGGAACTAAGATTGAACGCAAAAGGTGCATGGTATTCCACGACGAGCACCCCAAAATGTGTGGCTGTTCGCAGGGTGAATATTGATTGCACCATTTTGACTGTAGGTGCGTCTAGTCAAGTAAAATTTGAACAGTTAATGTCAAGTAAAAGTGATTTTAAAAAAGTGTGTGCGAAAACCTGTACAGAGTGGTTTTGAAGAGAATAATTTTGCGAAAGGCTCTAACTTGGTGATTGCAAAGTAACCAAATTTGTTCAACTCCATTTGTTGTCTTTAAAAGGAAATCTGCGCTTAAAATCGAAACTACAATTTAATCTTAACGGCGCGAATCTTGCAATGTCAGCCAACGAAGAACTGACCGCATTAAAGGCGACAACATGGCTTGTGCTTCAAACTCAAATTGGAGAATCTTCCTGCTTCCTGAATCTCTCCTTTCTTCTCTCCCTTTTTTTAAGCAGAAATAAAAACCTCTCTAGCACGAATTCCAGCAGGGATGCTACGCTCCACCTACAAACGAATCAGGTGCACTCGTGTCGGTAAGCCTTTACGTTGGGACAGCATTGAAAATTAGCACTGAAATGTGAGGCTCCCCCTAAGTTTGACAACTTGGCCACTGCTATATTGTGCAGCCACCGTGTGGGAAAACAAATGCGTGGATGTCAGCACACAAGGACGCTGCCGAAACAAACATTAGACGCATTCATAAGGTTGGGTGAGTTGGTCAATGAGGTTTGCTAATTCCTTCTGAAATGTGGTGCAAATAAATTTCCGGTATTAAGGCAAAACATAAAAACGAAATATATTTCTTATAATAATTTGACTTATATCAATGAGACTCGAGCATGAGCACGACAGTGACCGATTGGCATTTTAAAGGCAAGAAGTAGGTTGTTCTGGCCAGATTTTATCCCGTAGTTACACAATGCACTAGTGTTAAATTTTGGTGCAATATACCTGCTACAAAATAAGTCGGATTAGAAAGGAGCTTGCAGCACCACCAAGCAAACAGTATTGCACATGGACTGATTGACGTTGAACCATCTCGCTTTGGCTACCCAGACACTCATTTTTCCTGTGCATCGCTGGAAAATGGCTAAAAACACAGGCTCAGCAGATTTTTAGCCCTTTCTAGCAAGATCTGAGCAAAGAAGCAAAATTACAGGCAGGTTTGAACATAGAAGAAAAATCTGCTGATGTTTTAATGTAGTCTAATGGTTTCTTCATATATTCGAAGGGAAAGCTGCAATATATTGGACGATACCTTTAAGATTTCTTCACTCTCAGGAAATCAACTTTTAAAGATTTCAACCGGTGGACCTAAATTTAATCAAGAAATGCTAGTGTGTTTGCAGCCAGTTGTTTGCACGATTTTTCATTCGCGGCCATCATGCTTCTTAAATGAAAGGACCCATTTGATACGGAGTAAGCGCGAGTCAGAGGCGTACATTCTCCGACCGCTCGTCTAGTTTAGACCGCATTAATTGCACCTCCACTGCCACACTTGATCGACGAATCTTCCCCGCCTTAAGCATGCGTTTGAATAAACATGCACCCCAGTGTCACTCAGCATTTTCCTGATCACTTCTCCTTGCATTCATGCCGCAGCGAAAGGGTTTGCTTTAACTTGCACGAACAAAGGATATATTTCTCTCACTTCCTTTTATGAATTACAAGCATGATTTTCTTACGTTGGTCTTCTGTTGCTTCGTAAGTTTTTGGCAAGTTTTATCATTTACGGAAAGATGTTCATGTTCATATATGCCATGATTTATGTTTCGAGAGTAATGAAACAAGGATTTAAGGAAACTAAGGGAAATATAGAAACAGAAGCGCGACTGTTGTGAGAAGGCGCACTTTCAAATTAATCTTTGCCTTCCATTTCCTCTTCTTTTCAACGCAAATATCCTTTGCACCATTCACACCTCCTCCTTCCCCGCATTGGAAGTTCGGTCATTCCATGGCTGGTTTCTGCATTGATGGCCTCTTCCATTTCTATCGACCGTAGTGCCTGACTTCTTAACGAGGCAGAGAAATCGGGCATCTGCTGGAATCTAATGTAGAATTCTCCTCCTCCTCATCTACATAATCGTCCCTCTGAACTGCCTTGTGACAGACACCTCTGTCTCTTCGGCAACATGCAAGTGAATGGCGTTGGTAGAGGTGTGCGCTAAGGCGGACACCTACCTCTCCTTAGCATAATACTTGCAATGCCTACCACCGTCCACGCAAAAACACATCCAAACAGGACAAATGGGAGGTAGACGAACAGCCAGGGAGCAGTGAACCGCGTCATGCGAGCAGTCGCATTGAGGAAACCTAGCTTGGAAAAGTAGCCTAAGCAATTGGTTTAATCGATTGCCTCACCACTCAACACGTCATCTTCCTGGTCATTGTCACGCTGCAAGTGCAAGAGAGACAAATGCTGTGGTCACAACCAACGCGGACCTCTCAAGTCTCACTCAATCCCCAGTGTCTCCTTGGCGGTGACGAAGATGCATCCATGCATGCATGCATGCATGCATGCATGCATGTATGCATAAGGCAAAAAACGCTGTCAGCAATAGTGTTTTAGAAAGGAATTGACCCATTGGTAATATATACGTGTATATGCGTCACGTATGTGTGTCGGTGAGATGATTTACGAAAATCGTGAGGTGAAACAACACTCCAACCTCATTAGATGAAAGTAGTAGGAAAAGTAAATAAAAAATAAGTTGAACAATCGGTAAATGAATGAGAGGGAGAGGAGGGAGCGAAGGATGAAATGCCTACTCACTGCGCTCTATCTATTATTTTTCCCTTTTGGAGGCAGCTGAGTGGGAGCCTACCGCTATAGGTTTTGTTAGGAGATCTTGATAATTTTTCGCAAAGAGCTTCTTAACTAATCTGCGCCATTTGACTGCTACAATTGGTTCCATTAAAAGCCGAGATAAAATATGATGAGCCAATTTTAGGAGCGCTCATAGCACTGGTCTCCAATCTGGGCATTTAACAAAGGAACATTACGTTGCCCTAAAAAGCAAGGGAAGTTGGTATTATGCTTACTAAGAAATTGGAGCATTTAATCGATGCCATTTTCCGACCCCATCTATTGCCAAGAGTACTTTACGATGAGCGGAGTAGGCGAAATTTGTGCAAACTTCATCTTGAAACCATCTTGCAGTTGTAGATTACAAAATGGCGAACAACAGAATAAAAGTTCTCTTAGACTCGAGCCTAAATTTCGCCTTCATCTAATATTTGTTTATTTAGCATTGAAAATTTTATTTTGCCCAGGCCAGTGCAAGTTTTTAAGGCCAAGTGGACTGCTCTCATCTGCAAGAGCTAGCTATACTCTTGCTGAATACCATCTACCTCATGCCTTTGAGGAGAGGATGGAAAGTAAATACAATCCCTTAGGTGGACCGGATGCCATTGATCGTCGGGATGTCGGAAGCGCATTCTGGACATGCCTCAACAGTGATGCTGTTTTTAGATACATCGTTCTGGGTTGTGTCTGAGCTACAGCATCTACCTGTTTGGAGAAGAGCAGTTTGTGGCACTGTGAGATGTCCAAGGCGGTAACATGAGTAAAAAGCACGTGAGGCACTCAGGGCATCTTCATTCCTCCAGCACATCTTTATATCCCTGGACAAATCTGTGGACGGTTGTCGTACGCACAGCCAAAACAGCCACGGAAAGCAAGGCGTGGCAAAACTTTGCTTGCCTGGATGACCACAATTTCTAGCTGGTAGGGTAGTGTGAGTGCTAAATTTGTCAAACTGTTTGGACTGGGGTCGTTCTTGGGCATTTTTTTGTGGATGAGAGATAAAAGCCATTTACAGAAGGTCCCGAGCCTATGCATTGAAAAGTGGTACGAGCTTCATAATTTTGGACAAACAGGTGCAATGGATGGCTGGATGAATAGATTTGCCATCGGAATAATTCATCTACGATAGCAAAAACATCAGAAAAATCAAGCACAACGTTAGCACTATCTAGGCTCGAAGTCTTTGTGATGACAAATTCGATCCAAACTGCAGAGCAAAGTGGGGAAGTCGGCATCGACACACCCTCTAGGAAAGATACTATGCTCTTCGACTTCTTTATTTGAACTCTTCGCCTAAACAGACAATTCAAACGCTAACCGTCGAATTAAATGGTGCACTTAAGGCCAATAGAAGCAGGGCACTGGCGTATCCTCTGTCCAATTAAGCTAGTTTTGTCCTAGGAACATTGGGAAGAATTCAAATGCTGCCAACGAATAGAAATTGAAACCCAAACCCTGGAATCAGTGATCTAATGAGACTCTTATGAGCAAAGCATCGCAAAATCATGGAAGTAATGATGGCGAAGCATTCAAGGGTTGGCCATTATCAACATGGTACATGCTTCCTACCATAAATAAATATGTAGAATGGCGCAGCAAAAGAAACATAAGACTTAGGCTAAAGGAACTACTGTTTTTGACATCTAGCGCCACTTTACGGGCTGCTCTGAAAAGAGAGCAAGGAGAAGGTTGAAGAAGAGCGACGGATGATGGAGGCATAAGTGAGACAAAACGAAAGGAGCACTTAATGGTTTCCAGCGACAAGCACTACGGACCCGAACGAACCCGGTTCGAGTCTACTGCAGGCTTTAGCACCGTGGAGTGCAATGTAATGCACCCATTTGGGATCAAGGCTTGATGATCAACCCGAACCCAGTGCAAGTAGGTCTAAAGCTCTGCCCCGTATTACACCCGCCTCGGGGCCACAACTCGCAATGCACACAGCCTTTCACACGCATCCACCCAGCCCCTCCGTTTCAGGTCAACCTACGTCCACACTCGCCTTTTTCTTTCGTCTAATCGGCCGCTTGCCAAACATCTACGCAAGCCTAATTCTTCACTCCAGGACACCTCCTCTCTCACCTCGTCATCACTCATGTGGTGTGGATAATGAGGTGTGGGATTCCTGGCACTATCGTACCACACCGGCCAGGTAATGTATCTCTTGTGTCGTGCGTCATGACAAAGTGCCTGCAGAGCTCATCAATCAAACATTAGGCTCCGCATTTAGGGCAGACCACAAAAAAGCTCAAAACCGTCAATGCCTAACCAAGAGTGGTATTTCCTCTCTCACTATTTAGTGCACTTACACTCCTCAGTCTATCGACGTTACGACCAGAGGTGAGGCGTGGGGATAGATGTGTTCACTGAACACTTGTGCTCAAACCTCAGTGATGCACTCTATTCAGATTAGCTTGTGCGTTTGCTGAAGAGTTGAACAACTACTAGATTAACCGGGACGGCTTATCCAGATAGGAAGTCATAACCGGAAACCAATTGCCTAAACGTTGTTTGCAGAAGTGGTGTAAGGTGAAGTAAGGCTTACTATAAAAATTTGCGTGTCACTATTTATTATGCTCAATCCAGAAGCAGTAGCTAGGTAATGCTATGAATTAAACGCTTTAACAACTTATCCTACTCAAAACAACCAATCCGATCTAGGCTAGGACAACAATGCAAGCAGTAGGTGAACGCGCTATTTATTTCTTTGCACAAATAAACGAAAAGCATGGTGTACTCTACTGCAAGTATAGATGAAGTCAGCCAACTGCATGGCTGAACGGCAGTGAACACAACATACAGACCTGCCAGCAGTCGATGCAAACCAGTGTTGGGTAAAGGCACCTAAACCGCAAGTTACAGCAGCGTAGACGATCATTTGAGGCCCAGACAAGCGAGTGAACCGCGTAGAATTTTCCATTGTGGGATTCCCCCTAGACTGCTAGCATCTGACAGGTGTGAATGGCTTTACTTCAGGGCAAGGGGCACACTCCACTAAGGCGGATAAATGACTAACAGACAGGGAGCATAATGAGGGACTCTTGCTTTTCAAATAAATGCACGCATGTGCACACACACGAAGTGGCAATTCCTTCCTCCATGCATTCACACTCCTCATTCACACAGACGGTTGATTCTTCTGCCTACCGTGTTACGAATGCAGGAATCAGCGAAAACGTTAAAACGTTTTTCAGCATCGCTGCAGCACATCTAGCTGATATGCTACTATATGTGTCGGCCTCTTGCCATTTTTCGTAGAATAACTGGCAGCTTACACTCAATCCTCACATACTCCAACAGAGTCCGACTTGAAAAACGTCTTTGTACCAATTAAAACAAAACGGGACGTTGAAAACCCATCCAAACATAGTATAATTCTACTATGATCTTACCAACCAAACTGTGAATCACTACTTGGTCTGGCGGAGACGTAAGCTGCGTATTAACGTCTTATTCGCAGCAAATTCTTCATCACCTCAGCTAAGGAGTGCTCAAATCGTACAATAGCTGAAAGGAACATCACTTTGTGTCTTTTTTGGCCACAGCTGTCTTTTATTCTTGGCAAAATATCACTACTATTGCATCAGCAATAGCAGCTTCTTTGCAGATGTGCTGGTTTTCTTTTGATTACACATAAATTTCGACCTGTTTTGCTTTGTTTTTCAAAATCGTAATATCACCACACTAAGTATTTTTCAGACAACAACATCATCAGCTGGTGACTTTTGATACGCATAAGGGTTAAACAGGTGCAATATGCTTATCATACTATAAATTATCATTTTTGCGTGCTGTCTAACTCAACAAAATTATTAGCTCTCTGCATCGATGCCACAAGTGCAAGTTGCACATTATTGCACAAACACAACTGTAAAATTATGTAACGGAAATACACTAGTTGACTTTCGGTATGGATATAGGACTGCTTTACGTGTCTTTGCAGCTGAATATTCACTAGTTTGACTGACATTTAAGCCACATCGGCAGTTTCAGACCTGTACGCCAATTACCTACAAATATTTTGTCGAGGCAGAATGTCTTCATTCGTCATTAAGAGGCTCCGAAGCGTTTCATACTTGTACGTTTTATCACAGTCATCCCATTATGGTTCTTAGCGTACATACATGTGCATACGCATAAGTACATCTCTTTGAGTTGAGTGAATGCAGTACCTGCTGTCTTTAAGAAATGCCCTAATGGGCGGGGTGTATGCTAGCAAGTCGACATATCGGGCTTATTTTTGACTCAGGCTCACATGGCTCCAATGCAGATCTGTAAACTGATCCAAGTCCATTTTCCTGCTCACGCCACTCATTAGCAAGGACCTATATATTGGTTTCAGCTTGTCCTCGTGGATTCGTAACTCATTATTAGGGCATCAATGTTGCCATCGAAGACCATCAAAGACAGTTTTAGTGCATCTTATCACGCTTATTGCTTCTGAACCAAAATAACACTAGATGGGTTGATAATCAGTGCACCATACCGATAAGACTTGTGATTCTTGATTTACTTATCCTCTTTGACCAACGTTATTCTTCCCTCATTGCTGTAGCAGTGTGTCTTGAGAGCACTCCTTCACCTTTGCTTCGCCATTCCACCAACGTGGTGCTAAGCGTTGCAGATAAGATGTGATGCTTGCATAGACACGTCACCCCAAATCCGCCTAGAAGTGGAAGTGGTTTGAGGTGGCGCTTCATCTCCGAGCACAAAATTACTCACAGTAGTTGTTCTTTGTAGTATGCAGCAATGAGCAGCGGTCGATCACGGTCCTCATGGATTGAAAGTGGTCTAAGAGCAATGTAAATTTCCTCCTGTAGCGATAAAACAGCAATTTGACATCCGGTCTCTGATGCAGGGGTCGATTTCCATGGTAAGTAAAACACGCATGATCATGATTCGCTTTTTCTTCAATTCCCCTTCCAAGTTGCGATCATCTGCACTCCCAGACAGCTAAGATACCTCCAGTTCACTGCGTTTAACATTTTCCAGTCTTCCAATTTATTGCATACCAATTTTCCCTAGTTGCAAACTGGCTGCTTCTCATAAAAGAGGGCACTATAGTGGCGCCAAGTGTATTTCATTCCCACTTGTATTGCTGGGTAGACATGATGAGAGCTAACCTAAATTAAGTATTATTAACCTATGCACTAAACAATGAAAAGAGTTGCACACATCCATAAGGCGGTGTGCGATAAAGAATCAAGTATTCTCTTGACTAAATTTTGCTTGGAAACTTGCTACTTCCACTTCTCTCTTCACCGGTGCATTTCTGAGTCACCGAGGCAACGGAAGCAATAGCTCGCCTTGACCATTTGTGGTCTTGCATATGTTCCATTAATCTGAGACAATATAACTAAGAAAGTAGCTCTACATAATCCCATCCTATCTTGTGTGCGTGCATGTGCGTTTGATCGTTAGCCCAGATAAGTAAGTTTGGCAAAGAAGACGATTGAATATAATTTAACATTTAAAAGGGATAGGTCTGGAATGAATATCTTTAAGAAGGGAGGAGAGTGGATGGCATGAGTGTAGTGGTCGGGGTGGTGCAATGATGTCTGGAACTCTGCGGTCTCCAAGAGAGCCCTTCCTCAATTTGCCTTAACAGAACACTGCTGCGTGTCTCGTTACGTCTGCAAATGCGTCCGGCTCTGTTCCACATTGCCATGTGTGACCTTTCACCACACAAGTCCACGCCATGATCTTGCATCAAGACACATCGTTTTTTGAAGGGTTAAGGGCGGAGCTGGTCGAGACATGAAGAGTTAACTTGACTGCTTGTCAGCGAATCGGTCGATCCCCCAATTTCTCTGCCTGTTTGCTTGTGTATGACTATGACGGAGCATTGTCTCTCAAATTGACAAATCCAAGTCGTTTCTAAGATTAAAAGAGACTATTTTGCGTCTCCCTGCAACTTGGCCCAAAAGTCATTCTTACGGTGTGTGGATGTTCCAGTGTCACATAGACGAGTGATAAAGAACAGGAAACCAGATGCACAGCGCATGGAAGCCGTTGTCGCATGTTCTTGTCTCGAGTCTTGCTGCTCACTTTTCAGCTAAGAGGCTAACATTGCTTTCATAAGACCCCACTCATGCGAATTCTATCGCGAAGTCCATTAATGCCGAAAGCACATTTGACTCGGCTCCCATTTTTTACTTCCTTTATCAAACATCCGGCTACCAAATGCCGAACCATCGGTATTGAAATAAGTTTGTTAATGTAAACAAAGGAGGCGGATGTTAGCTTTGGCACAATGCTTTGCTTACGAAGAGCAACAAATAAAGATTGTGTAGCTGACCCAAGCCTCTTTCAAACAAAAAAAATAAATTCAAATCCACGAAAAAGGAATCAAGTTAAATGTACGCTGGAAAACAATAGGAAAATAGCATGAGTCACAAACGCAAAAACAGTCGCTAACTGCGACAAGGGAAGAACGTGATTAATGACACACCACCAACAGCAATAATACCACGTTCACGACACGACAATGCTGGGGAGGAATAGAGCTGGGCAGAAGACGGGGATATGGGCAAAGGAAGCATTGGCTGAGTTGAGCGGCGATCTCTGGGACGGTATTGTTAGGACATTGGCAAAGCTTAAAAGTTCTGAATGCAATATGATGCAGTCCTAGTAGGTATGAGCTGCTAGTGAATACATGTCACCAATGTGTCACCTAAAAAACAAATAGTTGAGACGAGGAGTGTGGATACTCACTATAGACAGAATAGCCTCAGTTTAAAACAGGTTTGAAATCAGGAGCAAAAAAAATTGCTTAGGCATGTAGAGTGATAACCCTGCTCGTCAGGTAGCTCATCACAAGCATGGAACTAAGAATTCGACGAGCATAATCACCATCTCAAATAGTGGTATAGCTAGTGCATTCTGCCGCAACAATCGCCGAAACCCGAGGCCGAATGCCTTTGACTGAGGGTATGAACTCGTAAGACGCTCCGGGCACTACACGGCATCAGTCGCTGAGTTCTAATTTCGAATGGCTCGCAATGCGAGGCAAGTGGTCACTGTAGTAACAACGCAGACACCAATTCTGGCTAAAGGTGTATATGCCCTGCGGCGGTTCATATCTCCTGGTCGGTTGATTAGTTTTTGTTTACATTTGGCGTGTTTGTTCACTTATTGCGGATGTGACCACATAAAAATCACATTAATCCTAAAACATGTAGGTTTAATCATCAAAACACACAAAAGCAGCAGAAACTTCAGCAAATTCGCGCTAATTGATCGCAAAAACAAAGGTGCACCCAAGCTTACCTACGATGTTAAGCGCTTTCCAATAAGGTACTGCAAAACGTGGATTGCTGTTTCTTTGCCGCATTCATCCTTCAACTCTGAACAGAGTTGGGCAAACATAGTCACGAAACAATCCAAAATTGCATACGGAAGATACCTGGCCAAAAGAAAGTTTGATTGCTCCTATTCGGTGATTAAACCATTTAGTTAATCTAAAAGAAATCCATACACGCCAGGCAGTGAGCCAGTAAGCTAGTTTATCTTACACGCGAGCGATGACCATGGAAAGCAATTTTGGTACTGTTTGCGGATATGGGAAGCTAAGAATGACGATGAGAACAGGTACCTGCAAAATTGAAATCAAATAATGTTGAGAAATTGTATGACACACTCATCAAACAACACGCGAGCTATGAAGTCGATAACGGGCGCAGCCGAGATTCGGACCCAAAAACTCTCGAATTCGAAGCGAGAACCATACCTGCAAACTACGGGCGTCAAAGCACTTGTCCTGGTGGCCTAGTGGATAAGGCGTTGGTTTCCGGAGTCCAAGATTGCGGGTTCGAGTCCCACTCAGGATGGCTGATTTGTTTCTCTTCTGACACGGTCGTATGAGATGGTCAAGAGTTGGGTCTTGATAAGTCGATCATTCCTAGGCCTTGCGGCGGGCGATAATGCTAATCAAGGTCAGCAGTGTACGAGGGAAGGCAGTGCATTCGCGCATTCGTCTAGCAAACACTGAGAACAAAGTTATGTGAATCTACCGCTTGTGTTCACTGGTAGATGCCAGCTTCCGCCATTGGTACTAGGCGAAATTTGACCCTGATCGAATATATGCACAGGCAAATGTTGCAAGAGGAGGCCTCCCCTTATCATTGCAGCCGTATGCAGCTTCGAATAGTCACAGTGATGGGTCTGAAGATTGTGTGCAATGGGTATGAAGTGTGCCAGCCGTTGTTAGCAATCGCTAATAAAGCGGACAACGGGGGCACGTCCAAGGTGATGCATTTATACAAACAGGGCATCTCCTCGACACCACAGAGATAACGGTGGCAGCAGAAATCAATTATTATTCAAGCGGATGTAGCAGTTCTGAAAGTACAGTTGATCTATAGATGCAGAAATTGGAAAAATTTTGCTTTGAAACGTCACAAGCATTTAAGCATGTTGACCTAGAAAACTGTTAAAAATGTTGGAAACAATTGGCATATACGAACCAAACAATTAAATCAGCCATAAAGTTAATGTGATTGATGAAAATGGACTGTAGCCGTTTCACTGAAAGCTGAAGAAAGCGAGGAATGAGGGTAGTGGTGAGGAGCACCTTGAAATTGATAAAGGGAATAGATATTGTGTTGAGCAAATCAAAATGGACGAGGGAGTGATGTGAAGTGAGTTGGAAGTTGTTTCATGGCACTGTCAGAACGATGCGATGCAAAACTTGTGCTTCCGAGCTCTGGATACTTCCGATACCAGTTTTGTTACTCGCCCATAGACTAGCGAACACAATATCACCCTTGCCGCGTTGACCGATTCACCCAACTGCAATGAATGCAGTTGTTGCACGAAACCTTTTGCTCATGCCTTCCGTCTAAACCTAGTCAAGACATGAAACCGACTTGGGGATAACACGAGGGCAGCACTGAGTTCATTTGTGCTGTCGCAAATAATTCCATTGACGGTACAAAATCTTCCAAAATTAATTTGGTGAACTGCTATGATGTTACGATCTCCCATTAGCAAATACACTCATCGTCGAACAAAGGTCTGCTTTAATTAACTTTCCTCAGGTGTCTGGATTGTAGATAATCGCCAGCTTTACTACTTAAGTTGTAGGTCTCATGCTCACACTCCAAGAGTTTCAAAACATGAGTTCAAACTCATTTTCTTTTCTGTTTCTGCACAGAACACCAAACGACTGCAGGTTCAAGATTGTTGGTGGATGAAAGCGCAGGTTGGATATGAACAAGCGGACAGTCATTGTAGAGAAGGTGGGACAACATCAACCCACCTCAAGTGATAAAGCTGACTAGTTGACGTCGTTAGCCTTGCTTGTGCAACTGCATCATCACCGCTTAAACGAAAGTTAATAGGAATTAAAATATGCAACATTTGTCTGTGATAAAGGCTCAACAGAGTCTTATTGCTGATTTCCTTATTTAACAGGGTCTAACCACTTCAATTTTTTTGCTTTTGCCAATCAGAAGTAGGGAATCAAAGGTCGTAAAGCATTTCAATTTTACCTCAAATTCAAACACATTTGCATGTTTACGCCCATGCTGCCAAAGTCTAGACGTCGAGTCAAATGACAAGCGCTGACGCCAACCCCTTCGCCAATTGTAACAGTCAGCGCAGAGCATCTGACAAAACAGGATTTCGCTTTCTAGTGTCAGATGAAAAAGGAAGGAACAGTACACTGAACTGCCATGACATCAACTTCTTTACCAAAAAATGCCTTTCTGGAAGTCACATATGCATTTGAGTTGCTTGAGAAGAAAGCTAATAAATGTAACAACTCAGAAAAAGGGTAGTAGTTAAGACTGAGAAATCAACACAGAAACGCAGGAGAGAGAGTCAAATCCAAATTGTTAATTTGGCCTCCCTATTCATACAATTCGCTTGTCACTAAACGTTATTCAAGTTTCTTGAGACAAATGTCTCTGATGTGACAAATATACTTGTGATTGTACCCAAATTCTAGTTGTGCTATTCCATCAAGTCAGGATGCTGCCGATTGTGCAAGATGCCATGTCAGACCAGAAAATCCATTCCGCTCGTTTTAGTAAATGATGAGTGTGGAAAATCTCAATTCGCATCCCTCTTCCAGTATTAGTCGCATAGCAAGTGAATTCAAAAGTTGTGATGGAGGAATGTATCTGCCCACGTGTGCTAATTTGCGTCTTGCAGACAAGGTATCTAAGAAGCATTGGGTATGGGGTGTATTAAGAGGCATTCAAGACTGAGTCAGTGTGGTCTAGGGTACTAATTTTAGGCACTAGCCTAAAAGGGCGCCATCTCGTCCCCTTTTATTTAGCCACACTTTACTTTCACTCAGTACTGTCGTAAAAGGGCAAAATGGTGGGTCAGCGAAGCGAAAAGAAGTTGGAAAATTATATGAGGCAACAGCCAGAGCACTCGAATGATTTACAGTTTCACGGTGAGTCGGGAACCTATCAGCCCTGCAAGGGCCTGGTGGATCGTAGCATGGCTAGTGGAGGACGCGTCAGTGCAGACAAGGTCGGTCTAACAAAGGAAAATACATTCGATATTTTCGTTTTACACACTATTTTTGGGGCTCATCTGTGCTAGTGTATAGCTAAGTTTGTTCATGCTGCCCTTCCAGGTGCTGCGGTGAGGAGGTCGTCTTGAGTCTTATCCACGGGCATCCGGATCCACAGAAATAATTGAGGGGAGGCTGAAAGAAGATGGGTAAACCTAACAGGTATTTCTTTTCCAAAGTGGCATACAGCATGCAGTAGATTTTTTCTTAAAATATGTGTGGAAATTACGTGTGTATGAACTGTGATGCGTGTCTTAGTATACCACCTGGAAAGGAAGCGAAATTTAGGCACAGAATGTGAGAGATGTCGCTGCAATCTTCACTTTATCAATTAATAGGACTTGGTCATCGTCCTCTCAATCTCAATAATGAAGACGCTAACGAGATCAACTATTGTTACAAACCGGCTCATCTGTGCACCTCGTGTATTATATGAAGCGCGTAAGGATTAGTTCCAGACTTACAGGTGCAACGTATCATGCCTCTAGGTACAACTGTCAGCTACAAATGTTGCCTAATGTCTGGAAATAATAGCCACCGTACAAGCTGTGAGCCAATCTGCAAATTAATGGGCGCAGCTGGCGATGGGCGTGCCTATTTTGGTGTGCATACGATATCCTTACTCACGGTCCCTCCGATTTTAATCTTCCAAGCTGTGAAAGAGAGACATTTGATGCGGTCACAGACTGCGAAAATTAGAAACTGAACTAAATCGGACCCCGGCATACTCAAACACAAAAGGACCACTTAAGTCAATTGGGTTGTATTTTTAAAAGCACAAACGCGTACAGGAAGAAGATATACAAGGCGGAAGCAGGCGAGTCGCTTCAGACGGGTGCGCCCTCATTTGATATATTCCTTAAAATAGTTTTAAGGCTACTGGCGATGAGTGTGACGTGTAACTCCACATAAAAGTACACTAATTAAACCAGTGGTTCTGAATGGTGAATTAATTTCAACTCAACAGGGTCCAGCATTATTGATGCTGTATGTGCTTCATCATCAAATTCGACAATTTTCGTAGTGCTCCACCATTTCTTATCCACTTACCTACTCATCTAACCGAGCTTGCAACAGTAAATTGTCCACCTTGCCCTTTAGTCTCGTTTCTCCCTCTACGTAGTAGCTTCCAGATCGGCCTTCAACAAAAATCAGCTTTTCATTGTGTAGTGATATAAGGGGTTTCAACTTAATATTCACCCCAGCTTCACAATCTTTGCTTTGGATGTGGCATCTAACGGTGTGTTTTCGGAGCCTCAGTCATCTCAGACTTATCTTGACTGCTCAGATATAATTTTGCAAGCCATTTATCACCAATCCTACCACAGCTATCATTGATGAACGCACTCATTCGCCTCAGGTGGGGCCGATCTCGCTGTGGTCTGCAGCCATCTCAATCGCAAGGACAAAATCGTCCCTTACTCGATCGTACTTTACGTGAGCGAAAAGCGTGTCGGGCTTGAGATATCACTCAGCTTGTCTTGTGTCAGTCTATACTGCTAATGGTCTCCTACGTATTTTGGTCTCTCAGGCATTGTTTAAGGAATTTTACCCATCATACCGAAAACGTAGTCTCAGTTTGACCTTCTGGTAATAGAACGCTCAGAAAATGGCAAGGAGACATCAGTACTGTAAGCCAACTTAGAGCTTCTTTAGAAAAAACTGTTCTTATTGACCTCTTCTGTGACCACGAATACCTCTGGGTCCTACTCGATGATGATTTTAGGATAAGTTAGGGCTGTGCCTCAGAGTACAAGTTGAGGGCGGGTCATTCCACTTGAATTTCTTCCAGCCTTTACTTAACATTATCATGCTCTGAGCCTCCTGGTTTTATTGTTCACGCCTAGTCCTTTATGCATCCTTTCGGCTCTTCCTAACCGTTTAACCTCTCCTGACCATGTTCCCCTTTTAGGTACTAACCAGTTCATCTTGCATCAGCCCATCCTACAACCATGCAAGATGCACTTTTTCGGCTCAATCCTTCAATTGTGTCTGCATCTAGTCTAAATCTGTCTAGCTATCCATCTTTAACCCTTCCTCTTCTTCAATTTATGCACATTTTTTATCCAAAAACATTGGTTGTAAAATTTATCCCGAGCTATCAACTCGTTTATGCTTGGTATATCCATTTTCGAAACACACATCCATTCCGCACCTACCCTAGATCGATTGTAGCGTCCCGAGGCTGCCCTTGAGGTAAAAGAAGGAGCAGTACTAGGGCAGAATACATATATCCTGAAAACAGAGGATTTGGGGCTGTTGGCACGGCCCGGAGGCCGGCCAACCGGCTGGAACAATATGGCCACCCAAGTGACCGAAACCGGCAGTTTAAACGAACGAAGTATTGCATCGATCTTCTTTTTCCTTGATCCGAACCACATTTACTAACGATCTATCCTCGAGTGTGTCACGTCGTATTTGTTTGCATCCATTAGTCGCTCTCGGATCAATCGGTCATGTCACATCAGCATTGGAGTTCTTTGTGTCGACTCCGCTCATTCCTATCCAACATACACGTTTTCAAACCCAATAACCGTAAAATTACTCGACCCCTTCATGCATACATTCAACGTTCCGTCCTAAAGCCTCCTATTTGTTTGTCCGCTCATCGGCCCGTTCCAAGTGCAGTGGATCCTATCAGCTATGTTTTATCTGGGAATGTCATTCCTATTAGCAGGCCATCAATTTCTCTCTCAGCGAATGCAATCTGTTGTCTTCATTTGCTTCTCTTCTACAGATGAGAGAATGGGATTCCAACAAAATACAAGAGTGGGTTGGGTCAATGTGAGGTACTAGTCATTGAAACGCTACACTAGGGGCCTTCATTGATACTTGGCACAAGAAAACTTACTAAAGGCACTACTCTCTCAGTTACGACTAGACGGCTATTTTGATGTTTGTATATCTGGTCACTCCAGCACTCGTTCTAGATGCTCCAGAGCATTTTTACCACTTGAATGCGTATGTTAAACTTGATGAATTTGACATAACTGACACAACACTGCTTTGTCCATTATCTTTGTTCAGCCTTCTGCTTTTATTACTACATTTCACTAAAAATTACTCATGCATTCGTAATGCAAAAGCAGTCTACGCATTGTGTGTGCTTCGCTATTACACTGACTTGATCCAAGTGCTGCCGCATTGCTGGTTAGCGAACCATGCCATATCATGCTGGTCCTGCTATTGGGACGATTGGACCTATTATATGTCCGTAGGCCTCATGCGCAAGTGGCCCACTTATCTGAACAGCAAGTTTAAGATGTTTCACCGTTGATCAGACTACAGACATGATAAGTCATGCGTTTTTCTAGATTTGTGTATAGTTCATGCTTAGTGTTAAAATTATTCATTCAGAATTAAGCTTCTGATTTAATTTGCTGACCCATTTTATTTGTAAATTACCGCTACTTAAATGGACCAAGGCAGCAGTGGATGCTAAGCATAATTTAACACGAGTAGCGATCTCATCAGTGTCAGGCTCCTCAACATCATGCGTTTCTGATCTGAATAGTTAATGTGCCTAACAAAGTTATTGCAAAAGACGCCTCAGGTACGCAATTATAAATGCGTAATTCGGTGCCGATCATCACAGTGGCAACGATAGTCAAAGCTAACGAACATGCTTGAAGGAGTTCCCTTTCGTATTGGTAAATCTCATGTATTCTGGAAAGACGCCGCTGCAACAAAGACATTTTGCAAAAGGTTATATTCTTTTAGCACATTTTGTAAAAACTGGCCTGTGAGTGTGAAAATTTGTTTCACAGGTCTGGCTTTATTGTCTATATTGATGTATTAGGAAGACAGAAAAATAGTAGGAATGTGCCGATGTCAATCCTTATTCCATTTACAATGCTCCCCAACCTGTCAATGGATTGTACAATCTTCTTCATTGTCTTTCTCTCCTTTCAGAACAGCCTCCGTATCAGTTACTACAGAGTGGCGTTATATGTCAACGGCAGTAGTTCTTTCCACCTTAAACTTATCATGGTTTGCAGCACCATTTCACGTGCTTATTTATGATTAAAAGCAATTGCTTCTTCACTCTCAGTCATTCTTAAAAAATCCTGCCGTAATTACACCAATATTTCCACAGTGCTTTGCTCATAAAAATCTCGCTGGGTTCCAGTTTCCGTTTACTGTTAATGCTCGAAGTCCTGTCAATGATTCGAGGATGGCGTTAGTTTAATTAGGCAGGAGATACGCCAACGCCTTGCTTCCATTGGCCTTAAATGCTCACTCGATTTGACGTCTTCATGCGACTTACGACGCAGTGGGGTAGATGGAAGTTTAACACTTAAAATAACCGACGCTATTATAAACACAGTTCGAGAACAAGAAGGGAGAATTCACTGCTTCGTGAATAGTGTTTCCTTGTTAGGCTAAAACCACATCAACTTCGCCTAAAATGCATCACAGGAAGCCGACTGGGCACAGCTAATCTCAGATGGATTCTTGAACTTGACTACTGCAATTTCATTATCAGTCTTCACTTTTGTGTTCCCAGCTAAAAAGTAAAGGCTGTGGTAGTCACTTTCGAGCAGCTGCCACGAACTTTTCTCCAGTAGATGTATTTTGCGGAAGAACAGTTTAAGCGCTCGGACCCAACTGCGCCTCGCGTCATCTTGGCTAAGCAACAGTCTAAAACCTATTAATAGTCTAAATCAAATCAAGTGACATAAGTACCCTGAAAAATGAGTTTTATTCGAACGCGAAGATGTCTACACTATAGTGAAGAACCTTTTGGACTTCAAGCTGCTTAATCTATACAGAACGGTACGTGATTGCGTGAGCTTGTTACTCCAGTCAAGCTGTCATGGTAGCTATTACCTGACTAGATAGGGTATGCTATGGCCGTTGTACCTGGTGAGTAAGTCTTCGGTAGGTGTTACCGCAGCTATATCTGACCACCCTTATAAAAACGGAGGCTGTGCACGTCTTAGGGGATCAAAAAATGTTTTCGATTACAGTATGCTTAGCGTTTACATTTTCCATCTCAATTCTTTGACGAATCCCGTTCCTCACACAAAACCACCTTGCTCTAACGTTAGTAGCACATCTAGGCATGATTTCTGCAGCTGTCACAAGACTCAAGGCGTTTAATATTATTCATTGTGTCAATAGGTGCGTCCGTACACGTATGCGCGTACGCCAGGCAGTGACATTATGGTTCATAATAAGGCTATATACACCAACGACGTACCATAGTTGGGGCTGCAGCAACGGGAATAGAAGCATATCTCTGAGGCTGAACGCTTTAGTAGGCTTACATTCTCCAACTCAAAGATCTGGTCCACCCTCAGATCAAACACTTTGCTTCCTCAGGCTCCTTCCATTTCCAACTTGTACACTTCATTGTTTTATCACTCAACGTTACATCACCATCTAATCAGTGATCAGTCAAATTTGCCCTGCCAGTCTGTCACCCACCATATGACTTGCACGGCTACGAGACCCGCTCATGTTATTGATGCTTGAAATCGTTCAAAAATCAAGTTCGTCTCACCACATTTGTTCAGCTTTTCTGATAGCAGTAGGGCAGCTGCATCTCAATGCATGCTGTGCTCATTGCAGTGTTAAAAGAGAAATCGATGGTGGAATTAAAACCGCAAGTGGAGTTGTGCTTTTTGCAAATGCAAACGCTTTTTTCAGTCACACTACTATATTTCACGAACTACTTGCTATTAAAAACAATTGAGTAGCATAAGGGAGGTAATTAAAACAACTGGCGCATTAGGTGGTGGAATTTTTATGTGGGTAGATAAAAGTCAAAAGTTGCAAGTGATGTCTGTTGCAATTAAGAAGTCCTAATGCATATATGAATCTTTAGTTGCTACTAACAATGACGCAAGTTAAAGGCAGCCGAATGGGATGATGCGACAACCTCAAGACCTAATTTACAAGGATAATCCTGCAACCCTTGATAGGTTAAGTGTAAACCATGCCCACTTACGTGTCAACGTGTCGAATGCAGTCCCTTTTGAGTTATCGCTTGTCTCTATTTCATTAATCGGAGGGATCGCTAGTGCAAGTCAAGCGGTACTGCAAAAATAGAAACTTGTTGGTCAGTGACGATGAAAGCGGTCCCATGTTGAGTTGCAACGATCAAAATTTTGTCCAATAATTATTCACCTGCCGCTCTTCACAAACACGCTTCACACAAAACAATGTGAAGCATCGGGTGAGAAATTGAAAATGAAGCCAAATGAGGTGTGTCCTCAGGTATGTTTGTGCTAGCAATGGACGCTTGTCGGGAAATATAAACACGCCAAAGGCATTACAGTACTTTTCCAGCATTCATAAACATGGTTGCGTCAGGTGGACGATTAAATAGGGGTAAATTGAGTTGTGACTGCCAAGTGAATGAATATGGCACCGAAGATTATAATTTTTAAAGTCGAACAGCCATCATACTTTGCTCGAGTTGGCATGGACACATGGGGTGCACGCTTTTGCTGTCCGCGCCTTTCTATCCCTCCCGATTGGCTGTCATTGAGTCAAGATGCAATGGTCGCTTGAAGCTTGCAGGTCATGATCAATTAGTCGGACATTCAAAATAGGCGAATCTGATGCAGTAGCTAAGTCGGATTTAAACTCCTGTTTAGGCTCCCATGTTGGTCCCTATCCCAACTTAGGCGATCGTTGTTAAGTAGTCAATTGCACGCATGCATGCATGACAAATAGGTTTTTCTGAAAACTTTCGTTAAATGCTCACAAAATGATAGCCTTCATCCGGAGGGTGGTATCTTATCCAACTCGCATTTCACTGTCGGCCTTTTGGTTTTCGCAGGCACTTGCTGCCACCATGGTGTAATCTGCCATCACCCCAAGGAACATAAGATTCTACGGAGTCCAAACGAGAAGCAGAAAAGTATGATCGCAAATAAAATGATCAGCGCAAATCCGTGCTCAAAAGTAAATCCCATTAGTGAGGCCCACAGATTTCTACTACGCGTGATTTTGTCCTTTGAGGATGGGCTAAAATATCCACAATGAAAAACTTGCAAAATGTTGGTTTAAATTAGCAGCAGCAAGTAAATATTTATGCAGTGTTAACGATGAATGCTAAAATATTTGTGAAGTTGGATGAAGGGATGAAGAGATGGGGAAAGGAATAAACGGAAGGACGATGGTGGGATTGGAGAGGGGCGTTTCGGAAAGAAGAGAAGCAATGGAGCGTAAAGTTGGCAGAGAAGGCGAAAGATGGAAAGCAGAAAGTGGTGAAAGAATGGGCGTTGGCGATCACATGGGGTGGAAATCTCTGCACATCTTTACCCTAGCAGAGTAGTGTTATGCCGATCCGGACTATCACATGCGCTGTTGGCGGCTGTGGAAACTTTGGAACTGCCAGTCCGCTTTATGGAATTTTACTGCGTGCGATTTTCCTAAATTCTCCCCAATCATATGTGCCATTTTATATGCTCAGTTTGCTCTCCACCCCATTGCTGTACATTCGACCGCGTAAACTGGAATGCACAGTATTATAGTAGGTCAAGTAATGCTAATAGCAGAGGCAATAATGCTGCAGGTGGCAGTGCACCCGGTGTTCTTATCGATGTCGATGCTATCGCCTACAACTACAAACTGCAGTCACATTATTGATTGGTAGAAAGCCCAATATGCGTCGAGACATTGAAGTCATTCGCTTTCAAATTATTTGGCTGTGACTGGTTTCTCTGGCCCAAGTTAGAACTGTAGGCATTCTGTTTCTATGCTTTGGACTCCGTACCTCCTCTACTACTAACAGCAGAGACGGCGGTAATTTAGAGGACAGCAGTTACATAAGGGCACCCGTTGGTCAATGACGGGGAGTGTATAGTCGGTCCAGGGCAAAAGGCCTGCAGGTGTGGCTAGACGCTCCAGTAGATCCTTAGCAAGTTGTCATTTTTGGTGTTAATCGTCTAGGTCAAGTGTGGTCTTGAGCTGGTTATTTAACCGAAATTTGACTACTTTGCAGGCAGCTAGCATTGGCGTCGAAGCTGCTACGGTAAAAGAGGTTAGTAGTGTGGGCACTGCACCGCCACTTTTGATGTCATTGCGCTTGTGATACGATGGAAGAGCAGTGCGTGGTGTGCCGGTGTGCGCTGAAGTAAATTGCAAGCGCATTCCTGTTTCCATTGACAAGGCTACCGTAACCTAGACGAGATCTCCGTAAGAACGAATCAGCTTATTTATGTAGTTTTTTATTTTGTGGCTAAATACTTGACCTTTCATCGAGTGCAATGGCATCTTTACAACACGCTGCCCTTGCCTGCTTAGTAAGATTGTGCGGTACCGTTCGTGGATGCAGCTGGCTTCTGATCCAGTCTGGTGGTCTGTCTGCCTGTTTGCCTATGCCTGACGATGATAAAGTTGGGTTCGCTGAATGCGATAGTAAAAGGGTCGGTTGCATCGGCTTCGGAAGTAAGCAAGTACGTAGGCAGTGAGGAGGTGGTAAGATGGTGACAAAGGGGTCTGTAAGACCGCTTAAATGAAGCGGCATTGGACGCGGTGGCCGAGTGGTTAAGGCGATGGACTGCTAATCCATTGGGTCTCCTCGCGTCAGTTCGAATCCCACCTGCGTCGTCACGATGCTATTTGTGGCTCTCACGCAGGCAATCTGATTTGCCTTTGCCAACACAATGCCCACCACGTGCGCACGCGTAGAGGCGCGTGCAGGAGGAGGATTGGGCAGCAAAAGGGACAGTAATGGTATCCGTCGCAATCGACGTTGGAGCCGAGGACGTTTGGATCTTCAGTTCAGTACGCACCCATCTGAGCTGTCACGGCAAAGTCACGCTTTTAACTGCTGCATTTTTTATCTATGTGGTTGCCTGCAATTAGTGCTAATGCCGCTGCCACACTGCTCATTTGTGTGCCGCACGTGCATCAACTTAGTTGCTCACGGTCACGTTAACAGAAGCTGAGGAGGCGTTGTCGTCTACGGTGGCAATGGCTACAGTGATGGTGATGGTAACGATGCTGTTATGCAGTGATGAGATCAAGCAAAGCGATAATGCAGAGTGCGTCTGGTTAATGTCGGTGATGGCCATCTCGGCATCGCTTGATTCTTCCAACATAACCTCAGCCAGACATTGGTTCAATAACTATACAGGTGTTGTAGCGAGAACAGTAGTAGGCAGCAACTCGTACATTATGTTGTTGCCAAATTCAGTGAGCGTAACAGAGAAGAGATGCGATCAACAAACACATCATCGACACCGCCACTACCACTTTCATGGCCATGACGATGGGGAGGAGGAGGAAGAGGAGGAGGGAAGGGGAAGAAGAAGGAGGGATGGAAATAAGTGTTATCGGAAGGGTAAGAGTGGTGGTAGCTGGAGTGGCGTTGTTTGGACATTAGAGAATTCGGAAACGGTAAATGAAGAAATTGCATTTAAATGCAGATCATGATTAAAATGTAGTAAAAGGGCTTACTTTAGTTCTGATTGCAGTAGAGTTAATAAAGTTTTGGTCACCCCCAAGCAAGGGACGCACTGGCATTCGCCAACATCATATTTGAATTCGGGACTGCTTCGCCATTTGTCAGTACAATGACGATGATGCTGACACGCCATTTATGATTTTGGCCAGGACTTGATGCTTTGATATTTTCTTTAGGAGCGCCCAGCATCTTTGAAACAAGCCGGTGCATAATTGGATAATTTATCGGAAAAGTGAGCACTCCGACCCAATACTGCGTTGGGAATATGACGGCTTGGTAAAATCTTGCGCTAACCTCAAGTTGCATTCTAAGATTGTGGAAGCAGTCTATGGCTGTAAATAAGGCAAAATTGTCTTATAACCGTTTCGAATGCACATGCACGAAGTTCTTCAGTAATTTCAAGCCATTACTTAGAAATTAAACATCCCTGTGAAATCTTCGCAAACAAACGTTTATGCTTATTTTCATCTTGTAGGATTTCTTCGATGGTTTGCGCTGGTAAGACAGTGGTCGGACGGTCAGCGGTGCAATACGATAGGCTGAGTCGGGATCGTTCCGATCCCTAATGCCTAACAGCCAACCGATGTAAGCCTGGGTAAGCGAACGTTGACGTAGCTGAGCGTTTAAGCACATGGAAACTTCTCAAATTTATTGTGTGGAAAATTTGATTTGCAGGGTGAGTTACGTAGTAAAGTCTGCAGGCGCACTTGATGTCCCAAAATGTCTTGTGTGGATGCTACAGAGCGTACTTAAAATGGCGTATTACCGTACATGACGCCCACATTTCGTGAGATGGGAGTACACTGAGATATTTTTGCATCAAAATGAAAAAGTGTCGAAAATTGTTCTGCAAGAACAAGTAATAAAAGTGAAAGAGATGACAATGCCAATTTTTAAAATAGCATAGGGCATTTGCAACCGTCATATATCAAACAGAAGGGACGCAATGATAACCACGTCTATCTACGCGCCTATCCGAAAGGGTACATATTCCCACCACCAAAAGCATCTTGCGATTCGCATTATTCGCAAAGCAGGTCATTTTAAGCGCTGGAAATCATTATATCAACGAACATTATCTATTTAGAGCCCGTCAATACAAAATGATTTATACGAAGGTGCGTATTCGGTTGGGTAAAAGGACGGCATTTGCATGAAAAGCGGCAGAAGAAAACTACAATAAGCACAGCAATGAGATCCGTGCCTAAGATGCAACTGGGCAGGCGCTATTGACACCTGAGTGGAAAACGCAGTCCTGTCTCACGCAACCGCGGAGCCTCACACATTTTCAAACACGACTTTTCTATTCACGGTAGCAAAGACAGAAGTGAAACAGAATAAACCAACTCCATTGCACGGCAAGTCGCGTGGCAGTGGTTCCGAATTCCATGAAGTAATTTAGCCAGTTTAACGAGTCGGGGTAGACAAACAAGGTCTTTTGAATGACAAATGAATGATGTATAACAAGCATCTTGGAACATACATATAGCTGTTACGCCTGTAGAGATTTGAACCAGTTCGATTGTCAACAATAAAGCAGCCTAAAACACGATTTTGATGGCGATTATTGAAGCACAAACAAAATTGCAAACGCCAAATGCAGCTTAATATACTCTCAAGTCAGTGTCAGTCAAGAATTTTGTCAAATATTGCTACGGGCAATTACACTGTGGCCAGTATGATCGCAAAGAAATATTTGCCCACAAAGGTATTTTGGGTACCAAAGCATAAGTCAACAGTTATACTTTTGTTTGTTTATTCCTATTGCGATTGCGCGCTTTGGGATTACGTCGGTCTTAACGGAAGCAATCACGTTCAAATTCTTCAATGTTGGATAGGCAGAGAGCGACTTTTCAATTGCTTTGCCATCTCGATTTCCTCAGGAAGGATTGTACTTGCATCTTATCTGTCAGTTGTGTTCTAAAACTAGTTCACGCAGTCTGTGAAGGTTAAAAGATCTCGATTTTGGAGGGAAGTGCCTTAGATGCAAGAAAGAGGATCCGTCGATGGAATGTCTCAGATGTTAAACAGGTATTCAATGAAAATTGAAGCCAGTAATTTATGCGACTCCTGGTAAATAGTCGTGATCCCACATGAGCCAAACGGCATCTGTGAATATTGCTGCGAGTGGTAGTATATTTATTTACAATGGTCTGTAACTTATTGAACGTGCATTCGAGTTTTCAGATCTCAGTTGCGGTTCTGTAAATGTTGAGCCCCTTTGATTGTGTTTAATTGTAAGTGGCATTCATTTAGTCGAAAGCTCAAGACTGAGTTAACATTGAGTGTAAGACCACGCTCTGATCAGCTACACTTGATTTATGGTGGATCTTATGACGTCAAGGGTGTTGCGTTTGTTTGTATTTCTCGATTTGCATTCGAACTTCCGAAACTACCACTCTGTTTTGCAATAGGGCAAGAATTATTCCACCACCCCAAAAGGCAACATTTCAGTTAAAATTCCTTTTAAGAAGCTTATATAGATCATACTGAAAATAGGTTCAACCACATTCCTATTTCCTTGGCTCCCGGCAGCTCGCATCAAGCACTTAATAGTTGGTGTTGAGAAAGTCAGGATAGCTTATTGGTGCATGGTTTTATCTGATGAATGTTCCTTCGTGGTTTGGACCTTTTGTTTACGTCCAGCGCTCACTTCAGTAACCTTATATTTCCAACTACTGTTCGGTATCAGGCACAGAGGGGCATTTATCTCAAAACTGTTGCATTGGCTGTGGGACCAACCGATAATTGTCATGAATTTTGTTCGTTGTATTACTTTGCAGACAATGCATAGGAAGCATCTCCTACATAGCTACTCTTACTTAAATTCGCTGTTAAAGTGGGAATTCGAGCCACGGTATCTGTAGACCTAAGGCTATCTTTAATTGGTCTGAATATTGCTTGCTGTTCAACCTAGCGACTTGGTCGTGTACCTACCACCAGCAGATGTTGCTGCCTGGATGGCTTCTATATTGACAGTCCAACAATTGCATGCATTCATGTAACCTATGGCGGTAAATTGTGGTCTACCGACTACCTCACTTGTGATTGCAGTGATCTTCTTAACTGCTGGAGTTTTGTACCTTTTTATGGTCATCTGTTTACTTATCTACGGGCTTTGACACGATGGCAATAAATATTCTTTAACTTCAGTCACTGTACAATGTGTCACGCACTGCCTTTATCATTTGGTCGACCGCGTGTGATTTTCCTTCCGCATATGTATTATTAAGACCAGACTTAAAATGATTCCTCAGGTTTGAACATGTCACATACTCCAGAATTTAGCTGATATCATTTGCAAAAGCCAATCGCGAAAAAAGATGTTTTGTGGATCCACCATTATGAGCATGATTATTAGCTCAAATTCCATGGTTTCTAACGTTGATGAAGGCCATGCAGTGGTGACACTTAGGATAAATTAATGCGTAATCATTTGCTCAAACTTTATTAATCCTCTTCAGCATGCCGTCAGTATAGCGCAAACTGAATGCGGATCTAGTGACAGCGGCTTTACCGAGCGACATGCCTAGGCCATACAAACCATCACACCCCACCCACACGGGTGTGTGCTGGTGAAAGCGTGCACGGTGATAATGTGAATAGGGTCATGCACTGTCTCATAGGCAGGCATGTTTAAACCGGCTGCGATTGATGCGTCATACACAGCTGGTGAATGGGTGGTTTTGCTCACCGTGACTATCTCACCTCCGCCCCCTTTTTCCTCTCCTCATACCGCTAGCACTTACTATCACACACCCACAACCCCATCTGTATGCGCATGCATGATACGGACATGATGATAAATTTTTCACGCGCAGCGTGGCCGTGCTATGTCTATTTAAGAAAATTGCATAAGTGCATCTGTAGATTGTTTCTTGAATGTTCCGGAACGTTTTTAGCCTTATATGAATTGCTGTAAGCCAATGTGGTTATCACTGGCACCCAAATTCAAATCTTTTAAAAGTCTCTAAAGCCCGTCATGTGTTATGCTGTTCCCTACCAGCCTTCGTTTAATTTAGCTACATATCCAGACTCGCAAGGGGCGTTTTCGGATTGCCGTTTTGTTTGCTGCCTGCCACAGATTTGATTAACATCAGGTTATATAACTCAGTGGGTTCAGCACTCCGGATTGTATTCTTTGGAGCCGCATTCATTCGTTCGCCCAACATATCAGGCAAATAAGGTCAGGTAGCGGCAATCTATAAGTGCAGAAATAATAAACCGAAACTACCGAGGTGCTATTCGCTGCCACTTGTCATGCATACGCGAAGGGCATGACGAATAATGCTATCAAAATGTGAACTGACCAAAAAATATGGAACCTTGTTTTTGCGATACAATTTTAACTAGGAACAAATATTTTGCCCAACTCCTAAAAAAATAATTAGATGTATGTGTGTTGTGCAGTCATGAGGCAAAATTGGCGGGAACAAGAAAGTCGAGGCATTGCTTGTTGGCTTAGCTTAAGTATCTGCACGTGCAAATAGTGAACGAAACAGCCTACAAAAACTCTATATGTTACGTAGATGGCACAAACGAATCTATTGTCAAGTTATGGAAACACTTGGACGGATTTAACCAACATAAAACCTTTAGTGCGCTATCTGTATCATCAATAAAAATAGCAGCAGAATAAAAGCCTTCATTTGGACAAAAGTGGGTAACTAATCCTCCAGTGCTCCCTTTTGACTACAGCCTAAGAAGTTGCTAACAAGCGCTCGCCATTTTGAATGCACAACCTTTCGTAAACCAACTCGCCCGCACTCCAGAAAATGAGAGACATCTACTGGGGAGATATCGGTATCGTAGCCTTTGGACGCTTCCACACCCATAAACGGCGAGCAGATTGATGGCCTGAAAATTAACTTGCTAGTGTGATTTAAGTGGCACAACCTACGGTCTGAACGTGCGTGCATTGATTCGAATGACTGATTTTCGAAGTGAATCCTCATACCTCCACCAGCTGTGTGTGATTTTGCTTCTAATCCAGTGGTTACATCTGCTTCAGATGTCTTTCCACTTTCCTTTGAATACTGAGACGCAGGACACGAGCAAAACGCCAAAATTTATTTTTGTACATCTTAAATTTAGGTCAATTTTGGAAGTAGGTAACAAAATTATTTTTGAACAGCATTATATTTTACTGAGTAGAAAAGTAGCTGTGAGATTCCCATAACAGATTAGAGGACCGTAAACCCCATATAGTGTATGCATAAAGGCCTCGCGATCATTAATAGATTGCATCCCGGATGATAATGGCGAACGTGGAGACTACTGTTTATTGTGGGAGTTCCTGCACATGCTTCTAAAAACTGATTCGTGGCCTAGCGTCTATAGCTGCATTAAGTGAGTTCAACCTGGGTGCTGTTGATAACCTGGATGCCGACAGGTGGTCTCGAAGAGAATTCTCCAGTTTTTTATTGCACAGCGGGAACCTTAGCATATCGTTTCCATTAATCCAATACTACTCGGAATCACTTATAGAATTGAAAATAAATTAAATTAAAGAGCGACCATGTGCTATGGCATGCTAACAGGAAAAACGATCAGTGATGCCATTCCAGATGTGTTCCACTCAGTCGCTTAGCGTATCAGTACCTTAATCTGAAGGCTGCAAGCTCAATGCCGCTTTGAACACATCCTTTTTTCTCAAGAGTACCAACATAAAGCAAGGGTATTACCGTCGCGATGGCCGAGTGGTTAAGGCGATGGACTAGAAATCCATTGGGGATTCCCCGCGCAGGTTCAAATCCTGCTCGCGACGTCTGCATAATTCTTAACAGACTGTCCAGTTGCAGCACCGTTTTTCGATAACGCGCGCAACGATGCGAGCAGACATTTGGCACCTGTTTACCGAATGTAGGGGTCGCGTTCCACGGTTGTGAACATTGGGATGAGGAGTCGGCACAATGGACCAACAGAACTATGGTTTAAAGGGAGAAGACAAAAAGGATCTACTTGAGATTGCTCACTAGAGCTGCAAGCAGGACCTGAACCCGCTTAGGAAAATTGGAATGGATTCTCAGTACATCGCGTTGTCCACCCAGTTACCAAGACGTCCTTTTAACCCTAGCCATCTCCGTCAACGGCACCATGCAGACGAGCCCTACATCAATGTACTGCTTGAGCTCGCCACAGTACAACAACAACAACAACAACAACCATTGCCATGGTAGACGACAACGCCTTCACGGCTGCTGTGCAGATGACTATGGGCAACTAAACTGATGCACATTCGACACGCACCAGAATACTGTGGTGAACCTCATGGGTGTAAAGAAATCACAAGGCGACCAGTTGTGATAACTCAGTTGGGAGAGCGTCAGACTGAAGATCTAAATGTCCCCGGTTCGATCCTGGGTCGCGGCAGGCGTCATTATTGCAGTCTTGCCCTTCAACTCTTCCTTCGCATGTGACTTTAATCACGGAGACGCGGTTGCGGTCGACCGCAGCAAAGGCGTCTAGGGTGTGATTAAGTGGACTGCCCGTATGCTCTGACAGGAAGGTGGTTAGCGCTGCCACGGCGCACGTGAGACCCAAACTCAGGCAGAAATACGAAGTGGATCTACAGTCCATCTCCTTAATCATCTGCCCACCGCATCACCCCTCGATACTTCCCGCCTGCTCCATCCATCCCATTTCCGCCACCTCATAACCTCATCACTCACTTTACCAACTTTGCTCACTGTCTTTTGTTCATAGCCTCGCTGATGCCCTAAAACTGACACTCCATTGACTGCCACTCCTGATCTGCCGGTGCTCTCCCTATGTCTAAGCTCACCCACTTGGGTAGCTGAATGGTTTAAGTTTTGACGCAATGGGAGCGCGTGTAGCTCAACGGCACTACGCAGCACCGTAGGATGTGGTCTAGTGAACTGTGTTGTGACGTGGTGTGGGTATAGTTTCAGCAACAGCAAGAGCGAGAACACGTGAACATGTGGTTGTGTCTGGAGAGAGTGTCTTGGGGTGAGACATTGCCGCTACCTAGAAGGCTTAATGTTTAAGTCGAACGCTGGGCTAAATGGGATTTGGAACTATGTGAAACTATTTGTTTTGTCTACATGTGAAAATCCCATACTAAGAGTAACCTGCGAGACTGAGTCGCGCTCTGATGGCCTGACTTTAAGCCATAGTGCCTGGAGAGATGTGCTCTTGTTCAAGGCCCTAGGTTATTGATGGGGCAAGAGACATAGTTGACTACTCTGCAATGACCTAGTTAATTACTTGAATGTACAGCTTTTGGAGGCCGCAAGTGTCCACGCGGTATTGCCCAATTAGTATTTGTGGAGCTGTATCGGTGGTGTTTTGTAGATGAAGTAGTGGCCTTCAGATTCCGATCAGGTTACACGTTATTGACGTTGGTTTGCGAGCATCTCCAGGTCGTGTTATTTGGCCCTGTGGGTAACAGCCCCAATTTACTTCTGAGCATTAAAATATCTTTGTAGTTTAGGTGTGGTACTAGTTATAAGTGGCTGTGGCTATCCCATTTAGGGACTCAGAGGAGGTTAACTTACTGCTAAGCATCCAGGCAGTTACTTAAAAGAGAGCATAGCAGCATTTTGCTCTCGAATTTGCACGAGCTGATTGCAGTATGTGTATTATCCAGCTATGGTAAGAGAGTGAGATCATCACGTGCAAGCGGTGGTGGATAGGTGCACCGCTAGCATTCTGCCAGATAGCGACTTCAGCGGGTGGTTGTTCAGCAGAAAATGTGGCTTTGTGGTAATTATTTGCCGTACGTAAATCATGAAGAGTGTTATTGTTAGATCTGCAGCTGCCCTGAGACGTGAGATTGATATTGGTGTCATCATATTGGTAGTGTAGGCACAAATTGGTGCGTGGGATTTATTGGGTTGGAGCATACCAAGCGCATCCATCCCCTCTCACTGTTCATGGGGAGTGAGATGAACGTTAAATGCATTTATCACTGTTTTTTATTCTACCATGGTCTTCGAGTGCAAGTGTTCAACTACCTCAGCCAGGTGTTTTATGCAAAAGAGAGGGCGGGATCTCACCCACTGGAATATGTGTTTATTTCGATAGTGCCTTTTTGCAATGAGTCGTTCTGCCCTCCATATGCTGGCCTCACTGAACATTTCCGGACAATTGCAATAGTATCCATATTTGGTGGTGTTTAAATAAAATAAACCGCCAAGCATTCACATGGCCAAAACCAGCGCCTTGTGAGAAGGGAGTGAAGTCGCTCGCTTTCCTTCCGGCGGCACCACGTAATCACATAGTAATTGCTACTGAATAGAATTGAGTAATATAATTAAACAAACTGAGGTACTTGACGCGTTAGGGAGTGGCATTACACCGTAGGTTGGTAGAAGTCCCAGCTGTAAGGCGAATGCTTTGTTTGCTGCAATAAAAAGGTGTCACCCCTTGCATGATTCTTAATTTAATATTTGACCTGAGGCATACACTCTCGTTTTCATGCGCTGCAATAGCTTCACAAGTCTGTGCTGATGTTGACGTTTGCAACACGTCCATCGTCTTTGCTGCTTTGTTACGATAATGGGGGCAACCATTCATGAGCGCATGGATGCATGAGAGGAGTGTTGAGGCGGTGTAATGGGATGGCTGATCCTTATGTTAGCAAAGTAATAGGAAATCTGTGCAGCTAACGTCAATTATCATCCCATGTGTGTAAGATGAACTCAAATGCACGTGCGTTGAATATCATCGGTTTGGTGTGGTTGTGGCTAGGATGGAAAAACGGCACTGCAAGCAGAGTATAAAGCTATGAACTGTGGAGGAATTACATGAACGATCGGTTTTTAATTGTCAAGTGGTTATTCTTTTTAACAGACGGTGGGGCGAGCTGCAACTGCGACACCTTGGAATGTGCACAGAAGTAAAGCGGAAGGCTAATGTCCATTTATAACAATGTATGCGCATGGACAAAACCGGTTTCTATTACCACTGCAGTTTCATAGCCGTATCATTACATGCAGCCTTTTCTTTAGTTTTCACGGCCTAGAGACCTGTATTTACAGTCTTGGAATAAAATGCAGTGCTCTTTTCCACAAATTATGACGGCTATTACTTGCTTCTTTAGAGAAAACTGTTTCATTGCTTTTGGGGAAGTTTAAGAGTACTTGCAATTTGTAGATACTGTGACCAAATAATGGAGCAGCAATATATTCAAAAAAACGTTGTGTGGCATTGCCAGTTCCCCAAGTTTTAACGCTTTTAATTTACCCTCCTAACCTGGACCAACACAACTGGTTGACTGTCTGCACACGTGGAGAATAGCCTTGTCTTCTTTGTTAGGATTCGTGCGTTGCGCCTTATTAACCCCAGCATTAACCTGCCTGCATAGCTTGCCGTGCGTTGAATCGAATGGTGGTGTGTGCTAATGCGACGCAGGCAACGACAGTGAGGGTAGGGAGAGGAGGATGACGCAGGAAGTGAGTGAGTGGGTGGTTGTAGAGAGGCTGATGTGGGAAGAGGGTGGTGGCGGAGACGGTAATGGAAGAGAAGAGGAAGGAGGGGCATGAGAAGGAGAAGGAGGGTTGGGTCGGTTAAGTAGGCGCCATCAATGGCCGGATAGCTCATTCGGTTAGAGCGTCGTGCTAATAACGCGAATGTTGAGGGTTCGGGCCTCTCTCTGGCCAGTTGGTCTTTATCACTACTCACTTCTCTTCCTGTCTGCTCTAGCAGTAGCACCACCACCAACACCACCACCTCTATCTGCTGTTGTTGATGTGGTCTGGTATGTGTGAAGCGGTGGATGCCTTATGCAATGCAACCCATGCACTAGCAATCCACGCAGCCATTCACCCATCCCTCCATTCATCTATCCAGCTAACCAGCCAGCTAGCCACCTATGAGGAGCAGGAGAAGAGGTGGTGTTGGTGACAGTGTTGATGATGAGTGCAAGGATGTCGGTCCCATGGTGTAGTGGTTAGCACTCAGGACTTTGAATCTCGGTGGGACCTCGCGGTGCAGCAGCTGATCTCTCTCTACCTTTACGTACTCCCATTACCCGTCACTTACCTAATGCCTGCCCTCACTTTGCGTGGGTGCCCACGCACACACGCAGCGGTAATGCAAGTCACTTCAACTGCTCACTCTACATCTTGGTTCATTTGCTTGCACCAACATTACAGCACATGGTTACATGCAAGAAAGAGGCACAGTTAGCACGGTGCAAATGCTCGCTCCGACTATACTGCATGGTGCACGTGAGTGATTGGGTGAATGGCGGTATGCATGGCTGGGTGAGTGGAGAGGATGCAAGAGGTGCGATGTCCTAACCACTATCTTTCGGTGGCGGTAAACCACTCGAGATGTATGGAAGAAGCCTTCTTCCTGTTTTATTCTCCACTCGCTCATCTGCAATTATTGGTGGCTGTGTTTTGCAGGACTTATTTCCTTTGAGGTAGCATAAGTAGACGCGGTCCACCCTCACGCTCGCCTCGAATGGAACAAAGTAATGGGGAGGTCTTTTACTTATATTTTGATGCCAAAACGCCCATTAGATTTTGTATGAATACTTTGCGAAATAAGGTCTGCTGGATGTTAAAGACTGCCTCCCTAAGACATGACAAGAAGGGAAATAAGCGCATCTGAGTAGGGAGACGATTATGAAATTCATCAAAAAAACTTTAAAACAGCAGCGATGATTAGTGGAGCCAGAAACACCCGGCCTCGACAAAGATTGCTTGAAAGAAATTAAGCTAGTTCTCAAATTTTGGCAGTGAGCCCTCGCTTGTGGACTGATTTCACCTCAACCGACCGCATTCCTGAGACTTCCGCCCTTCCGTAACAAATGTCTTAACTCACTTACCCCTGCTAACAGGAAGGCCTATAAGCTGTAAGGTCACTCGTGTCCCAAACCTGACAAATCAATGGCCACTTCAAACCGAGGTCTTCGTTATCTGGTATTGGAGACGCGTACGAGGGAAGATATGTGTGCATTACACCTGCCCTGGGCTAAATTTAGTAGGTCGCTAAGTGACCTTTTACGGGGACTAGTCAGAAGTCGTCACCGACAGTAAGTTATGTGCCCATTAAATGCCCCCTTTGGAAGTTCTCATGGAGCACAGATTTGCATTCTGGCATAGCCCTGTAATTCGCACACCGGCAACTCTAGTGGTAGCCCTGACGGCCAGTTGGTTGAAAGTTTTATAAGGCCGCCTTTGATTTAGGGCAGGGATATCCTTTGGTCAAACTAAATTGTTTGATGGGATCTTCCACTGGCGTCATGTATTGCTACTCCGAGCATAGACTCACCTTACCTTCAAATGCGTACTTTCTCCAGCTAGAGTCATTTTATTCGTGGGCCACCTTATTTGGAGGAAATTGTACTTTACATATGTAAACCTAGGATATCTGCAAAAGAACAAATGCCACACACAAGGTCGCGCAAAGATTTAAAACCAAAGAAGGCGAAACCTCGATTTATTCAACTGCCTGTGTGGGTCCGTTTGGATTGGTTGGGGATTGGTTAAAAAGGACATTTGACTTCAAACTTACCTAAAATCACATTTTAAGGCTTAATTACGGCCTTGCAATCACCTATCGATAACACTGCTGAATCAGTGCTGTATTTGAGGAACTTGCTCCACGTTTTGTTAAGAGACCACCTGGGTGCTCTCCCGTGTGGCCCTGTAACCAAGCCATGCTAGAGTTCTTTCCTTTCTCTTCCCCTCTTATTTTCTGTCTTTCTTGGTTTTCAGAAAGGTCTCAAAGTGCTACAGTGGTGAGTATCGCTGAAATTCTATCGGATTACATGAGAGAAGATCCAAATACACCTTTTCATTTCCAGGAATAGTGCAAATAGGAGCTCCACCGCACCTTCTCAAATAGGGTAATAGAGGATGGGACATGCTTTCACCCCAAATTACTTGGTTCTTGCCTAGGGAAATAACTTGAAAAAGTGCAAATGCGGATTGTTGGCCCAATAATCACCAGGAAACCTAACCTCAACAGCGTGATATGAGATTGATGGGGAAAAGCCTATAGATGGCTTCAACAGCGATTGAAAGCTATATCCTACTAGAATCAGTTCTTATGGAAAATTGTTTTATATTCGCGTTAAAGAGTAGCATAATGCTCCCAAGCTTAATGACCAAAAATGCATACCTTCATGGAATAGATTTTAACTGGGTTACTAATTTGTGCATGCCTATAATTGTCCCATTTGTCCTATCTCGACTTTTATTGGAATTGATGGTAGCAGTCGAAGTGCGTAGATCAATTTTAAGCCCTCTGTAATGAATTATCATGCTCTTGCTAGCAAAAATAGTAGCTGAGGCCTCTCACTCAGCTTTCTTCAAGAACAAAAAACACAATGGATGGAGCGCACTGAGGGGCCCTTTCCTCATTCCTTCCTCCTTTTCTCCCTCATTCATTCACTAATTGTTCTTTGCATTATTTTGTCCACTTCTGTTACTGCTTTCTTATACTGAGGTTAGATTGTTGCTTCAGCTCACATTTTCCGCGTTTCATCTCACCATCGCACATGCGTGACACATACAAGCACATATATTGCCAATGTGCGATCCCCTCCTAAAACCCTTCCACTAGCACTGTTTTGTTTTGTCTCATGCATATGTGCATGCATCACTGCCCCTTCGTCTTCATTCTACCCAACATCTCTCTTAATACATCGTCATCACCAGTGAGGGACTGAGTGAGTGAGTGAGTGAGTGAGGCTTAGTGCCCACTTTTATTGTGCTTCCACTTGCACGTACAGCGTGACAGTGACCAGGCAGCCGACATTTTGTATGGTAGAGCAACCGATTAAATCAATTGCTTAGGTGACTTTTGCAAACTAAGTGCCCTCAGCACATCCGTCCACAATCCGCTGCTCCTTTATTGTTGGTCTACCTTTCTTTTGTCCCGTTTGGATGCTTCTTCGGCTTTCGTTGGCGCCCTTGAATTTTTGCGTGGACAGTGGTAGGCATTGCGGCTATTATGTTGAGGAGAGGAAGGTTCCCGCCTTTGCACACATATCTACTAACATTATTCACTTTCCGGTTGCCAAAGAAAGAGAGGGTGATCATGCAGGAAAGGATGAAGTAGAGGAGGAACCCTACATCATATTCCAACACATGCTCGGTTTCTTCGCCTCCCCTATAAGTCGCCTGTTGCGCTCGAAAAAAATGGAAGAAGCCACCGATGCAGACACCAGCCATAGAATATCAGAACTTTGAGAGAGTTTGAATGTAAGAAAGGAGAGGGTGTGAATGGCACAATAAATGTTTGCATTGAAAGGGATGAAAGGAAGGCAAAGGGTCGTTTGAAGAAGGGGGTGCAGGAGGAGGAACGAAAGGAGGACAGGAGAACGGAGAAGGTGAAGGCTATCTGTCAGGGTTCTATCCAGCCATTATATTGGTTGAGAAGGCGCGGCAAGGGATCAGTGGCTCCCAAGTTGACGGTCAAACAAAGAAGATGCGTGGCAGGTGGAGCCGACTCTTAACCATCACCATCAGCGGACTTGTGTGGCACCGACCTCAGCCAACTCACCGGCACAGATTCACCAACTGAATCAGAGATTGATGGAGGAGGGAATGCCTGCTATTCACCACCTCGTCGCAAGCCAAGAACATAAGAATTTCTTTCTGCCCTATGCAGCATCTTCATTATGAAGAAGACATTATGGACATTAGAGTTGCTGTTAGTGCCCCTGCTAACACAGCCAGCGGTTAGGGAAGGAGAAGGAGTAATAGGAGATGGGTGATAATGACCTTTGCTTACACCAATTGCTAATGACTCTCAGTCCGTCACCCCTCCTTCACTTCTTTCTCTCCTTCTCTTCATTTAGTGGTCGGCTGAGAAGTCGAGTTGCCTACAACATATTGATGAGTGGATGGATAAATGGAATGAGGAACAAATTGATGGAGATGTTGATGATTGGATCGATTTTGTCTCTATGCCTGTAAGGAAGAGACATGCAGCCCACGTAAATTAAGCAGCCACGTTCTGTCTTGGTGGGTAAAAGTGAGGGATTGCGATGTTGACAGAGATTTTATTGTGTTGTGAGTGGCCCCATTCATAAAGCTTCACAAAGGAGGAGGAATTAACCTAAATGCAGTGCTTAATCCTTACCCATCAGTTTGAGAATCCAAATATGAATTTGGGGTTGTAATTAGAGTGAAATCACATACACGCTCTCAGAGAATGAGAACCCAAGGTTGTGCCTATCGACCTTGGTTGCTACTGCCGACCATCTTTCAGCACTTTAACACTCCCACCTCATCCGACAGAATGACGAACACTTGTCAATAGCCTAGTGTTGGCATATTCGGCTAAAGGCGAGGCATCATTAACCGTAACGGAATCTTTAAGGCATTAAAACATTATGCATGCAAATGCATTGATGAGCGGTCGACTTCATTGCCACTGATGCCTCAATATTTGTTGTGGTCGAAGTCATAGCTGCCTCTTGGGGTCACCAGGTGAAACATGAGGCTAAGAAAAGGGGAAACACAATTAACCATCGTGGATAAATTAATCTACAGGAGGGCTCTTGGAAAAGAATGATAGACGTTTGAGACGCCTCCAACCTACCACATTAAGGCTGTGGCGCAAACCTAACCCAGGTAGAAAAACAAGAGACATCATCTAATTTAGCAAATCATCTTTTACGACTCTAGACTGTTAAACGTTGCAACAATAATGTTCACGTGAGTCAATCGCCTCAAACAGCGCATTTTTCAGCGTCACGCATATGCGACGAAATTGTTTAGCAAATGGTGTCCCAAATAATGAAGCTAGTCCAGGCTTCTCAATACCGGAAGGCAGTATTTAATTAGCTGTTAATCAATAAAGTCGGTCAAGCATTCAAGACACTGATTTTTGAATTTAGACATCGAATTTCTGAACCCTGATACTTTCTTTTGTTCCGCAAACTGATGACAAACTAGCTAATTTATCTCCATTATTTGGTCTCCCGTACCACTTTATCTGATGACGTAAAGAACTATTCATCACTTGGAAAGGCCAACCGAGTCTGCAGATACAGCACAGAAAGTTAGCCGACATTTATCACTACCTACAAGTGCTTTATTATGATGCAGCATGGGTTAACCCCTCGTATGACCCACCCAATTCCACCCTGATTCCCATGTGCGCACAAGAGCTTGTAGCAGCACTAACATTAGTTCGTAGGCCGCTCTTTGGATTATTTGGAAATCAGGGCTCCTGTGAGCAAAGTCTACTTTACTCTTCCTGTTTTGCTTGCATCGACAAGGCATGGCCTTCCATGGAGTGGGTGCTGCATCAGTACTTGTGGGGACGTGCAAACACAATCACTTATTGGCACAAAAAGCATCCAAAATTGGCTTCAAGGTAGATCATTGTAGAACAAAGCAATTGCAATTGGCAGTGATTTGTCAACCACTTGACTTGGGCACACTCAGCCTTGTTGCCTCGACGATGGGAAAGTTCTGACCAGACTAATTCAAAAATCATGACGCAATAATGACTGAGGGATTATTGGAAAAGTGAAGCATTCAATCCGCATCTCCCTTATTGCTTTGCAAAGTTTGGGCTAGTAACTAAGGTTTGTTTAGCCCATACGCTAAAGAATGTATAAGCATGGCGCGAGTTGTGAAGTTGTATCTATCAGTCTTGGAGATTGCGTTCACGCCCCACTTCTGGATGTGCACAAACTGCGCAAGTCTGGTCAAGGCATTTCACCCGTTATTTACTTACTTATTTATATATTTATTTATTCTAAATGCCTGTCACATCATATAACTTGCACTCAAATTCATTCAACTGTCGCTAATCATTTCATGTCGGCAGCAGGGAAGCCTGCTGATCATCACAAACTGTAGGTAGCAGTGGTCGTAAATCATTAACAAGAGGCAGCAAATTCGTAACCCATATTTTGTCTGCTTCAATCACCGCCTGACGTTGATTGCCAATACAATACTATGACACTGCTATTACTGCATCTCTTAACTTCTCGCCCTCACACGCTCGCACGGCATTCTTTTAAATGACTTGCAAGCCTTCATGAAGGTGGCTTTGAATTACCCAGGACAAACGTGTCTCCAATGAGAACTAGCATGTGCATTATTCCCATGGTGGTCACTGAGTGGGTTGCCTGTCCTTCCAGTGAATAAAAACTCGTGATTACCGGCACGTGGTAGTAGGAATTTGTGTGGCCTCCCACCAAAGTCGTGCCCCCACCAACAGCACTAATCGTTGCAATTTGGTCAATCGTGTCGCAGAAAGCGGTCACCGCAGGACATGGGTTTGCGAGCGTGGACCCTGCGTCGTTGCTTCTTACGATGATATCGCGTTTGTGATATGATGGGCGATTGGTGTGTGGGGTGCCAAAAGGCGCTAAAGTAAATTACGAAC
This sequence comes from Taenia multiceps, assembly GCA_001923025.3. Taxonomy (NCBI): domain Eukaryota; kingdom Metazoa; phylum Platyhelminthes; class Cestoda; order Cyclophyllidea; family Taeniidae; genus Taenia; species Taenia multiceps. The sequence continues at coordinate 943,417 of CM010312.1, read as the reverse complement.
GCATCTCTTTCTGCTCAGTGGTCATGAGTAGTGGTACCAACCTTGTCTGAATACGCTCCACCACTGCCGCTCAACCTTATGCGGCACGCAATCGAGAATATTGTATGACCGCTTCAACAAATGGGGTGTTTCTCTTCCATGGAAGGTGTGAAGGAGATCTCGCTCGCAGGATTAGTTGGCTATTTCGAAAGTATCATTATTGTGCTGTGGTGCTTTGTCATCCGTGCTTTTTAACGCTCATCCGATGATTTGGTTTCTTGACCGATCACAGAGCATGCATTGTACGTGATGCTACTGGCCAGCTGTGGGTATTCTGATGCATGGGGAGGCTGGCGGAGTTGCCTGAGGGCGATGGTGCAGCAGCGGAAACCTAAAGTAGCCCCATCACCTAAAACTGAGTTAATTAAAGCAACTAGGTTATTCATAGCCCTCTCCTAATTCGAGCATCTTCCCCTGCCCTGCCACTGATCAGCTGCTGGTGTCTGCCATCATAACTTGTCAGGGATGTAGGAAAGGTATCACAAGACTACAGCGCCTGTCATTGAACTTTCATTTAAAAGAGGAGGGAGGGGAGGGTACCACAACCACGACTGTAATATTGTGCTACCGCTGCTATTAACGAATAAGAGAAGGGACTTAAATTATCACCAGAAGGATGGTTATTCGAGCACCAGTGCTGTGGTTGCACCCCTTTTCCATGGATCGGATTAATCGGCAAGCTGCGATTAAAACACGCAATCACTTTGTTGATGATCAGTTCAACAACGGTAAAGGTCAAATAAAAGGATGGACAGAATTTTTAATTAATTAGTTAAACGGAATTCAATTGATCAGTCAATCAGTTAGTCAGAGAGGCAAATCATTATTGGGCGGAATAGTTGAGAAACTGGGGGACCGCTTAGTGTGGTTGAGGCTCAGGACAGCAATGTCAGCAATAGGACGAGATAAATAGGTAGCACAGACGCTTCCTCAGCCGTTTGAACTACTAGGATGGGAGAAGAGTAGTAGGAGATGAGGTATTTTCTCTTTGGGTAGGAAAGACGTTAGCATAGTAGACGAAAGGAGGGAATGAAGAATGCAAACTTACTGAAGGACGCGGGTGAGTCGGAGGAAGTGAGCAATGGACTTGGAGCAGAGAAGCGCAGCAAATGAGCCCTCAACTAAAGTACCAGGACATACACTGGACGGCTGGCTAACTGACTTGGTTCTACGTGCAATGGCACAAATGGTGGAGGCACGCACCGAAATAGTTTGAATTGCAAGAGGTCTGGTGTTTATCTCTTTGCAATCTCTATCATATTTACGCCCTCCCCTGCTTCTCCTTCCCTCTCCACCCCTGGATCGACCTCTGTCGTGCGTCGCATACTCGACAGTTGACTCAGAGGCAGCGGAGACACTGTTGTGAGCGATGACGACGCGGGAGAGTTGGATACCATCCTGGAGGGTGGCAAGTGCCACAACTTCACCTGCTCATCCATACCCGACCACTGACTCGTCATAGTCAAATAGTCGGACAGGTCACATTCTGGTTCATCATCCTCCATTAACTCAATTACGTCGTCGTCGCCCTGAGCTTGTTCTTGATGCTCCGTCCTATTGTCGCGAGCAAGGTCTGAGTGAGGGTGATAATGGGGATGATTGGACTTGAGCAGAAAAGCTGAATAAGGACTGAAGGCTGCAATTACTGCAAGTTATAATGCAGAGGAGTCAGTGCGAATTCTACTTACGCATGAGCGAGTCGACTGCTGGAAAATCCTCTAGTGGAAGCCAATGGTGCCAATCAGAGGAACATGGGGGAGCCGCAGATTAACACCTCCAAAAGTGCGAGTAAATTATGAAGTGTGACGTATTGACTGCTCTGTTGATGTTTTAACTTGAACTATCGATCGATCGATCGATCAGTGGATAGAGGTTGACCTTGGGGAAAGATGGATGTTGCCAATGACAAAGTTGTGCGTAGGTGCACTTGTAAACGCAAAGCGAAAAATAATGTTAGGTGCGAGTTAGCTTGTTTGGAGAGGCAGAAGATGAATGGAGACGGGCGTGAATGTGTCACAATAGCAGCATGGGTTTCTCGTCGCGTCGTTCGAGGTCACGCCAGTGACGTTGAATTTACTTTTGCGTTTGAAGGGATGATAAGGAAGAGAGGAGAAGAAAGCGGAACATGGTGGAGGAATAGGAAACAGCCTAGTACTGCCGGTACTGTAAGCAAATAGGCGTGGATGCTTTTATTAGGTTTAGTGATATGGATAGCATTTATTTGGAGGTAGGAATGACAGCCCACTGCGGATAGTTGCGCAAGTTGTGACGCCGATTAATGCATCATACTTGTCAACGACCAGGTCTTTTCACCAATTAGCAGTAGTGCCAAAACATTAAAGCATGCAATTTGACAACTTCTTGCAATCGCATTTATTCGATTCCCATGAATATGTTCACCTAGAAGAAGACTGAAACAAGTTATATGGTCAATTACGAAAGTAGGTAAGTTCAGTTAGTTGCATGATTAGAGAATTAGGGACACAAACACTAGACCCGGTATTATTTGATGGGTACCGGTAGTGGCACAAACGCTCACTCGGGATCTGTGCAAACAAGTGGGCCGCACAAAAAATAGGTAAGTGGGAAGCGGCTTCAATGAAGATACGATTATTTTTAAACCACCCTAATGCGAGTTCTATTCAATCGGCAGCATCTGCAGCATATGCAAAAGACTACACTGAATAACGAGATAGCATACCTAATCAAATTAGATAAAATTAAAATACAATGCAAAGTGCAATGCAAATGGACGGGTGTATGATCGGGTGCACTTGCCGTTTGACGAGCCTTTCCCTTCGTTTATCCGCACTCTCAAATCGCACCGACGATTGGCGCTTTCCACCTACGACGTCATGGGTGTGGAAACCACCGCACTACATTTAGCCAGCTCCCGCCAACTTCACTGAAGAGAGTATAAAGGTAGTATCCTGCATCAACGCTGCATTTGTCACAACTTTCACTGGCAAAATTTGGGCTTTTGGCTCACCTATCGCCTCCGCCAATGAGTTTCGAGCCGGTAAGCTTCCCCGTACCTGTGGAAGCTAAACGAAATTGTGACAAAAGGACCGATCGGATCAGCAGATTGACACCTGGTTTAAGTTTGATGAGGGTTGCACATTGACTTCCTGTTCGGAACAGAATCATTACCACCTTGATGTGAGTTTATTCAAATTACGCTTGCTGATGTTGGAGAAGAGCCAATTCGGTCCATTGCTAGAGAAGAGCGTACTCAAGTACTCTTCCGGAAGATGCTAAATTCAATCCGCATTGGCTCCCATAAGAGCGATAGATTCAACCTAAATGTATAGCAGAACACTTTGACAATACAAATGATACGATTTAATTGTGGGAAGACTCGAGGAAGAAAGTCGGTGGCAATTTCTGTCCTTACTCATGCATTTTAAAAACGATAGGCATTAAAAGGCATCGAAACGAATCACGATTTGGAATTCGCGCCTGCCTACGTAAAACGCGGAGCAGAATGAGCGTTCACCTTCAAATTTCGTGCCCATTAGTTATTAACGAGGACCAGCTGCTGCACCATCAGAAACAGACACATCCACATTTGTCTCCAAATCCTCCATATTACAATCACCAGTAATGGCAAATATTTTATCAGTGTTCGCCATTTCTTCCAGCAAACTGAACTTCTCCACCTGAGGTCACGACGTTATTGGGGTCAGTATGGAGCACAGCACAGCAACAAACAAAACACATGCGCACGACGATGACCTTGAAATCGACAAATTAACCTATCTGTTACAGATTAAAAGCAAATTGCTAGAAGTCTTTAAGAAAAACAAATCTTCGCCAAATTCGTAGCAATTACACCTAGAACATTTTTAATAATTTGTTCCGTGCATACGTGCAGTTGGTCAACAATAAATTATAGAAAAATTTTAAAGTGTAATCACATATTTAATCCGGGAGGTAAAAACATTTTAGCAAAGATTTTTGACCCAAGAAATAAACAAATACAAATGAAGAAAGAAAATGTTGAAACACCACTTGTAAATATAGCGCTCTAACCTCCTTTGAATGGATAGGGAGATACAATACAAGGACAGAATATCTACATTTGGCTTGCAGATAGGGATGAGGACTTATGGAGTGGCTCAGAGGTCAGTTATCTCGGTCAATGCAAAACAGTCAACTAAGTGAGCGTGACTAGTTATCACAGCGCATCATCAAATTTTTGGAGCTGAAGGGATAACTGACCGCACTCTCACCCGTGGACTGGATTGAAAATTCGTGCGATGCGTGAATTGGATTTAGGGACGGAAAACTTTACTGACTGTTAGGCATGTCTACAGATGGACACGAGAATTTTTTCATAAAATCTTATTTACGGGCACCCCATAGCAGGTATTTTAAGCACTTAGTGGCTCCTGTCACCGCAGGAGTTACTTGATTTTCCAGCAGAACCGGGATGTGCGATAGCTGTTTGAGGTGGCTGACGTCATCTACGGTCGCTTTGTTATGGGCCGTCAGTGTATGCATTTCTTCTTCCCCAGCGAAAAAAATCGGCATCGATGCCCTCCAAGATCAGGTTCGCTTTCCGCTGCCACAGATGTGGCTCTCTGATACTATCCTGAAGACAAAAGAAGACATAATGCTAAATTCGGAGTTTAAATAGACTAGATCAATATTTAGAGCCTTGTGTTGGAAGAGGAAACTGACTACCCCAAAGCAGAGAAGGTCATGTCACTCCACTTCCCTTGGGTCCGTGCTGTTTCAAATTAATCACGAAGCAATAAATCTACCACAGTTTAACCAGTCTGTTTGGTCTGAAAGTAATCGTAATGTAGGGAAAGTAAACAAGGAAGGTGCTAACAATAGTAAAGCAATAGGAGCGCAAGACAAAACGCGTCTGTGAGAAGGGAAATGAATAACTAAGATTTTGTGAATTCGATCGACAGCACAATCTGCATGATCTTAGTTTTTGGCAAAAAATTTATTATAGGGAATTTAGCATCATTCGCATTCGCATTTGCCCATATGGTGTCTGAATTAAGGGTATATCAGTCTGAAATGGAAGAATAAGTACAATTTATCAGTACAAATAAATCTGTAGGCCGCTAAATTTTTTCCAATTTTGATTAAATAGATTGCGTAATGCTCATTTGAGGGTGCTTTTACTTGACAGGAGCGGAAAACGTCACCAGGGGTGTCAATGCCGGTGCTGATTTTGTAGTCCTTTTGATGACTTTTGATACCAATTTGCTGCACAAAGAAGATCAAGGCATGGGTATGGCGAAGAGATAAGCGACTCACCCCTAAATATAACAATGGAACCTGCAGATGTATTTCGCAGGTAGGTTTTTCTAATCCTGCGCCTTTGGTAATGCTTGCTCCTAGCTAGAGAGGAAAGTGTTTTGGCTCGCCCTCTCCAGCACAAGCGAAGAAAAATAGTTGCTATGCTACAAGTGATGAGGGAGTGCGGTGTTGTGGACGAAAAGAAGGGAATGGAATACGAAGGGACCTATAAGGAAGCGGATGTAAGTAAACGAAATGCAGAGTTTGTGCTTTCATTTTGGACACGTTGTAGCATAACGCTACTTTCTTAGTTTCACAGATTCTTCCATTAAACCATCAATTCATGCATCCAACCATCCATCTACTTTTGCGCAAATGCTGTAAAAATTGCCGAAATATTGTCGATTATAAAGCACTAAAAAGCTAAAGCCCTGATGTTTGCTTTTGGCACACGGATCTCTGCTAACGAGCCCAACTAAGGGTATTATTATTCGAATAAATAAGTGGGAGATACGTAAAAATGAATAAAAGATATAGAGGGCAAATAGTTTGATAAGAAAAAAGGGAAAGTAATATTATGACTCACCCTTAATTTCCACAACTTCTGCCTTCACTTCAAGCATTGGTTCATTAAAGTTCTTTGAACAGAGAAGAGAAAAACAATGAAGTAAAAGGGCACATAGTGCTAGGACGAATCGCAGCGAAAAAGAGGCGAATAAAATTATTTGGGTTGTGGAAAGTGTTGTGCATCAGCAAACGAACGTAATTAGGCCCTGCAGTTGAAAACAAGACAACTCAACTGTCTCATTTCGAAGTATTTGCGTTTACCTTAGCAATTAGGCGCATAAAGGAGGCCAACCAACACTGAAGAGATCCGATTACAACTGATTAGCTGGTACCAAAATAAAGTCACCAAACGCTTACCGCATTACCAACTTTTCGGGCAAATAAATCCCATTAATCGCAAAAACTTGACCCCACAAACGCGCTGCAAGTCCAAAACTAGGCAATCACATCCATATTCTCCCAGCAAAATGCACTTTCAATTTTTGCATGTTTCAGCGTGTCTAAATTTTCTATAAAAACAAACTTTTTAATGAGCGCTAGACTTGAGACGCAAATATGCAAATGAAATAAATTACTTAGTAAGCATAAGTGAGACAAATGGGAAAGAATACCATGATAATAAAGAGCATGAAAATGGCATTGCTAGTATCACAAGCGAAATTCATGTGTGATTCTAACAACACAAGTTTGTATGCTATTTTTCAAAAGCATACCTTACTTATTCATGGTCTTGATGGCCGTGACAAGGTCGACTGATAAGGCCTGTTAAAACGTACTTTTGCTTATAACATATTGCGGCTTTGACTTCCCTGATAGTTTTTCACGATTTACCATTATTGTCTTCCAATTTCGATTAGCCGTGTGCGAATGTGTGGTTGTTGTGCTGCACTACGCATGCAGCCGCTTCGTTCGCTTTTTCTAATTAAAGTGGCTAGTTTTACTAGCGGTTAGGAGCCATCGGTCGTCAAAACTCAGGGTCTTTATTTCGTCACTCAAGCTAGCAATGAAGACGGATATTTCAATGTCTACGCACGTTCGCAGTCTAGTCGATGGATGAATGTGTGAGAAAACCGTCAAATGGATGCCATCACAGCTAAGGGTGAAAAGCATTTCGACTAAAAGTTGAGTTGCTATATTTGCAATCTCATGCATCCATTTTTGCTTTTTTGTGATGCTTTCATGCACTGGAGGAGTGTACCTATTCCTTTTCTTTCAAAAATAGGTGTTTGTCAATGGGTCCGCGCTATCGTGAATTGATTGAAACTGCCTACTTAAAGTAGAGTGACATCATCACCATCATCATCACCGCACTATAAGAGAACTTATCCCTATCAGGAATAACACACACCCATTGGGCAGTGGTCTTTGCGCGTGCGCGTCGTCTGCATGGTGGCCACCGAGTGGTGTTTTGCCTACCTTTTGTGGGGAATGGGACTCCTGACTGTCGGTCGTGATCTCCACCAATGCCACTCATCATTGCGATTGGGACAATTTTGTGGCAGAAGCGACAACATGGATGCAGTTGCTGCTTAAGAGGCTAAATTAGGCCTTCCACTCCCAAATGCTTCTCCTAATTTGTCTCCCTTGACAGTGTTAATTGTAATAGTCGTGTCAGTGTTTGTTATTTTCCCAGCTCTGACTATCCCTGATTAGTCTTTGACGCCTACACTAAGGTTTTCGTTCCCCTGACAGGGCAACAGATAACTGACCTCTGAGCCACTCCATAAGACCTCATCGTTGGTGCGATTTGAGAGTGCGGATAAACGAAGGGAAAGGCTCGTCAAACGGCAAGTGCACCCGATCATACACCCGTCCATTTGCATTGCACTTTGCATTGTATTTTAATTTTATCTAATTTGATTAGGTATGCTATCTCGTTATTCAGTGTAGTCTTTTGCATATGCTGCAGATGCTGCCGATTGAATAGAACTCGCATTAGGGTGGTTTAAAAATAATCGTATCTTCATTGAAGCCGCTTCCCACTTACCTATTTTTTGTGCGGCCCACTTGTTTGCACAGATCCCGAGTGAGCGTTTGTGCCACTACCGGTACCCATCAAATAATACCGGGTCTAGTGTTTGTGTCCCTAATTCTCTAATCATGCAACTAACTGAACTTACCTACTTTCGTAATTGACCATATAACTTGTTTCAGTCTTCTTCTAGGTGAACATATTCATGGGAATCGAATAAATGCGATTGCAAGAAGTTGTCAAATTGCATGCTTTAATGTTTTGGCACTACTGCTAATTGGTGAAAAGACCTGGTCGTTGACAAGTATGATGCATTAATCGGCGTCACAACTTGCGCAACTATCCGCAGTGGGCTGTCATTCCTACCTCCAAATAAATGCTATCCATATCACTAAACCTAATAAAAGCATCCACGCCTATTTGCTTACAGTACCGGCAGTACTAGGCTGTTTCCTATTCCTCCACCATGTTCCGCTTTCTTCTCCTCTCTTCCTTATCATCCCTTCAAACGCAAAAGTAAATTCAACGTCACTGGCGTGACCTCGAACGACGCGACGAGAAACCCATGCTGCTATTGTGACACATTCACGCCCGTCTCCATTCATCTTCTGCCTCTCCAAACAAGCTAACTCGCACCTAACATTATTTTTCACTTTGCGTTTGATTTCAAGCACTGGGTTTGTCAAGGTGAACGCCAACAAGGCGCAAAATAACAGAGTGCAGATCTTTGATGTCAAGTCCTTACTAAAGATAGGGCATTTTTCAAGACTTGCAAGACTTGTCATTTTGGCACTTGCAAGGTGACAAATATGTGAAATGGGCGAGACGCAGTCCGACCCGAATCCTGAGGGCTTTTATTGGGATGTAAAGCCAAGCGAATACGATTTTTTGGGTTGCGTGGTGCCGTCTCGCGTAGATGCTACAGCTCGTACATTAAATGGCGTATCACCATCCATGGTGTAACAGTTCGTGGGCTAAGAGCACACTGCGGTATTTTGCATCAAATGCAATTGTAGCAAGCATTATTCTTCCAGAACAGGTAATAGGACCAAAAGAGAAGACACTGCCAGTTCTCAGAATGGCATGGAACATTTGCGGCCGTGGCAGATCAAGCAGAAGTAACATGCTGATAATCGCACTTGACCGCACGCATAGCTGGAAGGGTAGGAAGGGCATCTACTTCTGCCACCAAGATCACCTCGCAGTTCCAATCATTCGCACAGCAAAAGTGCACCTTAAGTGACGAACCTCATTATGTTAAAGAAACCATCTATATAGAGCTTTTCAATACAAGGTGATTCCATACAAGGATGAGCTAACTTGATGGATGCATCCATGTCTGTGCCTGAGGTGGATGCCAAATTGGATCGTTGGGTGAGAATATTGATGAAAGTTGGAAAGTCAGTTGCGATAGTAACGTTTAGAGGACACATTTAGGATGTGTCGTCTCTCCCGCTATAAGTAAGGCCTTTGTGTGATTACAAAGTGATTTAAGTCACATGGATCTACGCAAAATTTAAAAAGTAAACTGACTCCTATACCCAAAGTCTGAGCGTTTATCAGTTTTTCTTAGTAGAGGATCCTGATTCGCATGTCACGTCGCCTGCGTAGCTGCTTAATTACTCCCTTCCTTACCTGTGTTGATGCGGAAAATAGGCAGCAGTTAGACTTCCATCCGCCTCCCCATGTAGAGCCGCAGTAAAGCTTATGACCGATTCCTTTGAAGCACGAAGGAGCTAAATGCTTACTAGACTCGTCTTTTAGTTGTACATTAAGACTGAAATTTGACTTGCAGAACAGCAAGTGACCTCGAATTCGAATACGAAGGCGTGCCTTTCGGCGATCGTTCCATGGGCACCAAGCCATAGGTTGGATTCAGGCAACTTCTTTCAGTTTAATCATTTGATTGCATCTTTGTTCATTTGCATTGACACTAAATAATGCGTCTGTGGTAGGGGCAAGGGGACCGATATTCCCTGCTTGATGTATGGCGCGTGTCACTTATATGTGACGCAATGGATTAACTGCACAAATCAAGTGCCGACAATTGCTACTTTCCAAAATCGACTAGAAGTATTTCTAGGAGGAAAATACAACTTAAGTTTGATTAATGGTATCGGATTTTAGAAGTTAATATGTATGCAAATGCTGGTCTGCCTTCACCGCGAAAACAAACGCAAATAAGTAAATCTTTCAGCAATGCCACAACACTTATATTTCTTCTTTTTTCTTGCCATTTGCGCTGCCGTGAGAGCCTGACTGATGTAAATAGGAAATAAGGTGTGAGGGAGGATGAGAGAGAGCAATAGTGAACGCAGCCTGAGCAATAATGCAAATGAAGCTGATGTTGTCCAGTTGGTGTCCCTCAGCAGTCTTAAGGCGATCCCGAACAGCATATTTGGCATGTCATATCGCGGAGTTACAGTTGCCAAAGTAAATGCATAACTGGCTGTAAGGTGCTGTTGGCTCATTTAATATTGCTAGGTGGTAACATTGATTTACACAAGACGATGAATGGTTTTATTGACAACATCACCTATTTATTTGCATGGCATGATTTTGCCCTCTAAAATGAGGTAGAGCTGCCTTTACCTTACAAAGCATCAATGCCAGTTGCTACCCGCTATCCTAGAATCACGAATTTTCCTGCATTTATTCAACAGACAAGGAAAGTATTTGAAATAAATAGACTAGGTTGAAGGATGTTGATACGTGCGGCGTAAACCGCACAATAACTTACTTAACTTGTCTTATAATACGACAGTATGTTCTAAAAGAAGCCAATTTCTTATGCGCTACTTCTTTGCTATCATGAGACAGCTTTAAGGTCTTTGCATGCATAGGCACATAAGCTCTCAATGGGATATGTAGTGATTTGCGAGTCCTGAATTGAAAGGCAGATATTGGCAGAATTTCTTTATACCCTACTTATAAGGGCAGGGAAGTAGGTTTGTGTGGGTGATGGGTAAGCTTGTTACAAATAAATGAGCAACAGAAATACTCCTTAGAGGCTACGCTTAGCGTGAAGAAATGAGGAAGATGTTCAGTATTGACACTAGGGAATCGGCATCAGATTTGCAAATCGACAAGCCTTACAGAATAATTATTTGACGTTTTGCGCCTTTCTAAAAGGAAACTCTCCTGTTTTGACATTCTTTGACAAATAGATAGCACTTGGTTTGGTCTAGAAAAGTTCATTTTAAGCTTACAGATCATTAGGTAGTTTAAGTACTACGATCTCAGCTGTGGTCACACCAAGAAGCAGGCGGCGATGGCACTAGTGTGGCTGGCATCACTGCAAATAACAAATCCTGGCTCCTCAGCTTCGGATGCTGTATTCTTAATTCTCGCTCAAGTAGGAATTAGGCGGACGTTTCGCGATTAGGCAAAGTCTAGTCTGGCTGATGCGCAAAGTGCCAATGTGCTAGCATTATGGCGAGTTCAGCCCATTCTCGACATCAATGCTACGTAGTCGATATATGCTGGCGTTCCTCTCTGATGTTAGGCCCCTATGGCCCCTAATTGCTTCTCCTTATTTATTTTCTTTATTTCTTTCTTTTTACACTCATTTAATATGATCGTATCACTTTTTTGTGTGATTTTGTGTCATCGGTGGCCGTGAAACTTTTCGCAACTTGGAATTCAGGTAGGACGCGACGTAATATCACTAGTCTGTCGTTTGATATAGCGCTAAAAATGCGCATATTTTCGGTGCTTTAGAGATGATGGATATCTACCTGCTTAGTCCAGATTAGAGATGGCGAGTGAGGGATCTAAAGATCAAACTCGTGTGGCCTAATCGATAGGACATCTGTCTCACAACTAAAAAGTGTAGGGGTTCGAGTACCACCGCGACTGCTTCATTAATGCCTGCACATGTCTAGTCATCCATTTATCAGCAGCGTTAGTGAGGGCCAAATATTGGGTGCAATTACGCGATCGCAGTCAACTCAACACTCCTACTTCGCCACACTCCTCACTCTCCAAAGATTCTCGATTCGAGAGCGGGTACAATTTCTTCCTTCATTTCACTCACTTATCCAACTTCACATTGCATGCTGCGCAAAAGCGAGTTGCTGCGAAGGTATGCCAGATGGTAGAATATATGAGCTGAACCTGCGTGGCGTTGCCTTAATGCTCTTACATTAGTGTCAACAGAGACTTGACCTCAGGCAACAGGATTCAAAGTCGCCACTGTTAATGTCTGCGCCATGGAACCACCAAGAAGGAAAATCGCCTACTGTCTTCATGGCCGGTACATTCTTTGATTCCATAGTAATAGCTGTAGCAAACCACAAATTGAGACGAGGCGCCTTTAAGTTTGCCCACTCTACTGCATATGCGGACGGGTATGTGGAAAGAGGAAGATAGGTAATCTAGCGACTGCGTGATATGATTTCCTGCGCTTCATTTCAGCAGTTGAAAGCAAAGACCCACTTAGCGAGGAGCATTTCGTACAACTTCCTATTTTGATGTAACCTATTCATCTTTTCGTGAAGTCCAGAAAAAATGATGAGAAAATTGTCTCAGCATAGTGGTTTTACACGATGCGAAATGGTTCAGGCTCCAAGGTGTTACAAGGCGTTTGTTTGCGCTTCATTCCTTGGCCTTTTTCTCCGTCGTGAGTGCGGCTAAAGTCTTAGTGCTTCTCTCCGCTACCATTGTACACATTTGATAATCCGGATTTGCAAGTGAGTTCAATGTTGATTATTTAGCATTTTATTCCCATCAGCTTATTATGATTGACTAATTATAAGTGCTGCATAAATACCAGTTGGGATTAAAGGGGTGAAATAGGCAATGGAGGTTTTTGGTAAACAAATGCACTTGATGTTATAAGCGAATTTTTGATGGCTATAAAGCAATAAGGGAACTGGACTGTTGTTAACCCATTGAAACTTGGATTGACGAAGTTGTTTTATGAGGCAATGACACCTGTGGCCTACTATAGGAATCATTTATCCAGACGCATTTGTGATGGTAAACATTTCATGGGGAGAATAAGAGCAAGTGGATACAACACTCAGGGTAGTGGTATCCTCATCTTTTACCCAAATTTCGTTGCTTTACCTTTCCGGGTGCATAATCTTTGCTACTTTCTTTTATCTTCGCTAAATTTCAGACGAATTAACATTATCACTTCAAACTCATTAACCAATTCTGATGTTATCCTCCTACAAAGGCGAAGGCAGAAGGACGATCACTACTAAGGTCACTGACTGCATTCAGCATTAAGGTGGTGTGATAAATTGCTAGTTCCCTCTGAATGCTGATTGTCGTGCAATTTAGCCTGAATTTATACCTGCAGTGAAAATGTCTACAAGGCATGTTTATGAAACGTTGCAAAACATTGCGTTCGTGTGCGCTGGAGGCACAGATCCTCCTAGTCTCGAACCTCAGTGTGGGCTGGATTTTGGCCTCGTGAGTTTTCATAAGCAAAGCTGATGATTCGGAAGTTGGTTTTGGCAATATGGGGTGCTCCAGAAGCCCATTTGGTTGTGTCTTTCTACCATTGAGAATGAATTAAGCAATGCTGCATCAGATTGGCAGGCAGTAAGACAGTTTATTTCCTGAGTTCTGCAAGGTGTCCATGGCGCTCAACTTGTAGACAGTATAATTGTGATAGTTTTCAGCTATTATCACTCGTTCAAAACTTACGACTGCTAGTTGATATCCCGACAATCGATTTTGGTTGCTCATTCCATTGTACTTTTCCATGTTTCGTTAGTCACTTATGCCCACTTCACTGCAAGCCCTCCTTCTTGTACAGATGAGGCGCACAACACAACAAAGCCAGTGGATGGTGCCCCATTAGTGAGCGGAATAGGTTATAACATCTTCGATTCTGCTATAGTACCATCATCACAACCGCCAATCCAAGAGTGCCGATGGCTCCCCAACAGCTCTGCTCACCCTCTCTGCTGCAGCATAGCACTCAGAGCCAACGCAGGCGACGTCTTCTGCATGGACACCCACCGCCGCAGGGTCTTGGATTACGTCCTTCACGCTGTGCGTCTGCTTTATCGAATTCCTCATTCTATTAATAAGTTGCACCTCGCAAGCTTACCCTTTCGGCATACCCTTGCTGCTTATATGGCGTGAATTTATGACACCGTCATCGAGAGGTCAGTGAAGGTGCCCCAGTCCAGATTTTCACTTCAGCTGCTAATTTTCATCAACTTTTAAACACCATTTAAGCAAGTTAGCAATGATACATTTGTGCTACAGTCATCATCTTGTTGAAACAGATGCATCTGCTATGCTGGTAAGAGTCTGTACACTTCGGCAGCACCAATCCTACCACGAAATCCAGTCACCCACTGGTGATGCACAAATTACGTCTCGTCAGGTGAGGTGTGCTATCTGTGGATTATTAATTTTCAGGAACTCAAAATCGTCTGCTGTCATCTCTAGTTACTCTTCAATTCATTGACTACATTTACGCCTCCCTCGATTGTAAAACAGGCGGAGCAGAAGTGCTAGAAATGCATTGCGCTTAACGACAATTTGCGCCAATATTTTATACAGGTTATCCAGATCGGATTCGGTGCCACACTTACTACTAGAAGTATGGATATATGCTTGAATAAAGAAGTACCGTGGAAGTTTATGTATGGTTCCGCACTTGGTCACGAAGGATTATAGAAGCATTACAGGTGCAGCTAGCATTTCCACAACTTTTCAGTTTGGAATAGACCACTACTAAGTCTGCCTTGTATCATGCACTATGAGAGCCGAAATCAACCCTAATGATGTCGAACAGTTTGTGACCGTTTGCCATTCGCCTATGGAACGAGGAACCATTATTTCGCAGCACAAAGCCAAGTATATTACAAGACGTTTGCTAGCTTGTTTACAAGGAGTGATATCTTTGCTCTTAGAGTAATCAAATTCGCACATTGTCATGTGCGGCAGTCTCTTCTTGTAGTACAAGCATGAATTGGGTCCACGAAGTTCTCTATTCAAGCTTTGCGGAGATCTTACATGAGTTCCGTTCAGCATTTATTCAGGAACTTATCATTGCTTGAGTAGGTCATCAAGTAGCATTACGGTTTTCGTCAATTGCAGTCTATTCCTAAAAATGATAAAGTAATTGGCTTTGCTATGACATTTATTTTAAGCCTCCCATCTTTGCCTATAACTCACGCATTTTGTCAGGTACATGAGTTGGTGCAAACGACAGTCAGAATATAGAACATTTTAAAGTGTCCCCACGCGGTAAAGCGGCCATAGTGGTTCGATCTTCGTCAAGTTAGCGCTTATTTAGCTGACGGTGCAAGGGGTCTACCCAATTAACACAAATGGAGCAGAAATCGCCAGGGTGCATAGCAGAGTTTGAAGATGAATTGCGAAAAAAGAAATTCACTTAGTTGAGGCGATTCAAAAAGATCACAGTGCTTCAGCTGTGGTAGACTTGCATTTTAAGGAACTAAGATTGAACTTCGAGCACCCCAAAATGTGTGGCTGTTCGCAAAGTGAATATTGATTACATCATTTTGACTATAGGTGCGTCTAGCCAAGTAAAATTTAAACTGCTAATGTCAAGTAAAAGTAATTTTTAAAGAAGTGTGCACGAAAACCTGTGCAGAGTGGTCTTGAGGAGAATAATTTTGCGAAAGGCTCTAACTTGGTGATTGCAAAGTAACCTGCGCTTACAATCGAAACCGCAATTCAATCTTAACGGCGCAGATCTTGTAATGTCAGCCAGCGAAGAACTCACCACACTGAAGGCGACAACACAGCTTGTGCTTCAAACTCAAAAATGGAGAATCTTCCTGCTTCCTGAACCTCTTCTTCCTTCTCTCCCCTTTTAAGCAGAAATGAAAGCCTCTCTAGCACGAATCTTAACAGGGATGCTACGCTCCACCTACAAACAAATCAGGTGCACTCGTGTCGGTAAGCCTTTACGTTGGGACAGCATTGAAAATTAGCACTAAATTGTGACGCTTTCCCTAAGTTTGACAACTTGTGTGCCAGCACGCAAGGACGCTGCCACAATAAATATTAGGCATATTCACAAGTTTGGGTGAGTTAGTCAATGAAGCTTAATAATTCCTTCTGAAATGTGGTGCAAATAATTTTTCGGTATTAAGGCAAAACGTAAAAACGAAATATATTTCACATAATAATTTGACTTATATCAATGAGATTTGGGGCACGACAACGACCGATTGGCAATTTAAATGCAAGAAGTAGATTGTTCTGGCCAGATTTTATCCCGTAGTTACACAATGCACTAGTGTTAAATTTTGGTGCAATATACCTGCTACAAAATAAGTCGGATTAGAAAGGAGCTTGCAGCACCACCAAGCAAACAGTATTGCACATGGACTGATTGACGTTGAACCATCTCGCTTTGGCTACCCAGACACTCATTTTTCCTGTGCATCGCTGGAAAATGGCTAAAAACACAGGCTCAGCAGATTTTTAGCCCTTTCTAGCAAGATCTGAGCAAAGAAGCAAAATTACAGGCAGGTTTGAACATAGAAGAAAAATCTGCTGATGTTTTAATGTAGTCTAATGGTTTCTTCATATATTCGAAGGGAAAGCTGCAATATATTGGACGATACCTTTAAGATTTCTTCACTCTCAGGAAATCAACTTTTAAAGATTTCAACCGGTGGACCTAAATTTAATCAAGAAATGCTAGTGTGTTTGCAGCCAGTTGTTTGCACGATTTTTCATTCGCGGCCATCATGCTTCTTAAATGAAAGGACCCATTTGATACGGAGTAAGCGCGAGTCAGAGGCGTACATTCTCCGACCGCTCGTCTAGTTTAGACCGCATTAATTGCACCTCCACTGCCACACTTGATCGACGAATCTTCCCCGCCTTAAGCATGCGTTTGAATAAACATGCACCCCAGTGTCACTCAGCATTTTCCTGATCACTTCTCCTTGCATTCATGCCGCAGCGAAAGGGTTTGCTTTGACCTGCACGAACAAAGGATATATTTCTCTCACTTCCCTTTAAGAATTACAAGCATAATTATCTTACGTTAGCCTTCTGCTGCTTCGTAAGTTTTGGCAAGTTTTTTCTTTTGCGGACTGATATTCATGTTCATACATGCCGTGAAATATGTTTCGAGAGTAATTAAACAAGGATTTAAGGAAACTAAAGGAAATATAGAAACAGGAGTGCAACTGTTGTGAGGAGGTGCACTTTCATTCAATGATTTAAATTCATCATTTTGAGTTGCAGTCTTGAATCACCAATTCTTGAGCTCCTGCCTACCTTTGAGTCTAACTCTCGCGATTTCATTTGAATTTTACCTGCACTATGTTCTTTTGCTGCTAACTTAAATCCCCCATGTTCTTAAGTTGACGAACGATCTACGAGATTTCGTTACTTACTAGCGACCTTTGACTTTAGGCTGATTTATTTGCCAATACCCAACATGGTGTATCAAATTCTGATGATATTCAATTTGTTCTCTCCGATTCACTCTAGCCACATTATCATGCGTTTTTGGTTCCAATGGAGAGCAATAAGGACTTTTGAAGCTGTTCAAAAGGCAAATTATCATGGGCCTGGACACTCGCGCCTTTTAACGTCCAAAAGTGGAAGGTCTTGTGCCACCGCAATGATAGGTGGCGAGTTTTGCAGGTGGCAGAGATGTATTAATTGATTGGCATGGAAGAGTTTCAAATTTAGGACCTGTACTTGCAACAAAGTGCCGAAATCAAGGAAGACGATGAAAGAAAGAGCAACCAACAGGGTTCAGCCAAATTGTGTGCCTAGTTTATCTTATCGTGGGCTCCTTTGTTCGAAGCCTTGTTGCGTGCGACAACTCGTCCTAGTCATTTTCCTCCAATTATTTCACCATCCTTCACCCATCAAATAATGTCGCACAGAACTCAACATGTGCAAAAAGGTTAGATCTTTGAGCAGCATTTCTGCCCACCCTACTTCTATACGTCAAATATGCTGCTAATTAAATGAATTTATTATTGACCGGGACTCTGAGCCTCGTGGACTGCTAATTAAGCCGTGCATGTGTGACGGAAGCATGAAAAATGCTTAGCGATTGTTTATTTAACACGAAATTGAAATCACTCGGTCGAGGAAACGTTAGTTGCGCTGTTTATTGGCACAGCGTGTGTGGACAGACAAAGTGGAATAGAGAAACGAGGCTGCGAAATGTGAGGAAGTACCTTATGCACGTACATCGTCAAGTCAACTTCTTCATAAGTGCAACTAGCTTCAATACTTTCTTACGGAAAAATCAATAGTCGTGCGCCCTAACACTTCGATGAGGGTCATCCACCATGCAATTTCCTACCATTAATGTAGTCAGCAGGACCATGGCAACGTCGCCGATGATGAAGACTTGTGATCCTTTCCATTGGAAGTTCTAGGCCCTTGAAATCTTTCCGCTGCTCCTCACAGGCCGGTCGATTGGTCAGATGTTTTTGCTTCCACCAGTATTCTTTAGGACTTCTGCGCTCTCCTTTCATTTCTGGAATAATGGGCCTCATTATTGACGGCTTCGTCAATAGGCCTATCCCTTGGGAATCGTCCTAGTGTAAATTTACGAAAGCCTTGCCTCGAGCAAAATACGTCGACGTAGTGCACGAACCTTCCAAAATGTAGGTAGGTAGCTGTGGTCTCCCACCCAGCTGCCTTCAACGGGAAAATGAAATAAATGGAGCAAACTAAGAGGCTCTTTCCTCCCTCCTTCTCCCTCTTTCATTCACTAATTGTCCTTTTTATTATCTTATCCACTTCTCTTACCGCTTTTTCTACTGAGCTTAAGATGATATTTCACCTCACACATATGTGACGCATACAACACACGTATCACCAATGTGCCTTTTCCATTCCAAAACTTTATCTTAGTCTCATGCACAGCATCCTCATCTCCATTCTATCCAACATGGCTTTTAATGCATCTTCGTCACTACCGAGGAGACTGAGTGAGTGAGCGACACTTGTGACAGCAGCATTTGCTTCCCTAGCACGTGCAGCGTGACAGCGACCAGGTAGCTTAGGTCACTATCACAAGCTAAGTGTCCTGAACTTAACCCTTTGCTTGACGCGAGTCGCTGCTCCGCTTTTGTTGGTCTATCTCTCATTTGTTCCACTTATTCGCGTGGATAGTGGCAGACATTGCAAGTATTATGTTGAATAGGAATAAGTGCTTGCCTTTACACACATCTCTGGCAACACCCATCACTTACAGGTTGTTAAGGCGACAGAGGAGTCTGCCATAAGGCAGTTCAGAGGAATGATCATATGGAAGAGGAAGAAGAGGAGGAGAAGGAGAACTCTACGAGAGTGTCTGATGTAAAGTTAATCAGGTTCTAACGGACGCATGGTTTCTTCGCCTCACCTTGAAGTAGTCTATTGGGTCGATAGGAATGGAAGAAGCCACCAATGAAGACAACATTCATGGAATAACCGAAGTTTTATATGAGTTCCAATGGAGAGAAGAAGGAGGAGTGAATATAGCAATGGATGTTTGAGTTGCAACAAGGTATAAAGGAGGGCAAAGGGTTGGCAAACAATGGGTGCAGGGGTAGAAGTTGGGGGAAGGAGGAAGGAGAGGAGTTCACTTTCCACCCCTCCACCCTCCACAACTTCCTCTCCCATATAAACATCGGTCTGAAGTGCCTTGTGGTCGACTTCTCTGCTTCATTGGTAGCCTAAGTTTAATTTAGGGTTAAAATTCATTTCTTCCGTTCATTTAATTTTCTAATCACCTAGTCAGCGGGGTGACGTTGCTGATTTGAAGTGAGAAGTTGTAAAAGACGCGCTTAAAGAGGAGTAGTGGGCGGGTTAGTCGAAGTACGAATTGGACTAGGCATCGTTCTCCTCACCATTGCCAAGCCGACACATCCTCATCTCCATTGGTTTGAATTTCTTTAGTATGCCAAGAAGGATTTGGAGGGAAATGGTTATAGACGGCCCCACCTACCACTACGGAGGGCTATCAATGAATGCTTAATGATTTGCATGGCAGCCGATGCACCCACCGCTGGATTAGCGCATGGCTCCATCGCTTGCATGTGCCACCACCACTTTTACTTTTCCGTTAATGGTGCCTGCACGTGGACTCACATCGTTGTCCAGCAGGGCAGAATCTACCGCTCATGCACTCATCACCTACGCCGCCAACAATCCTCAACTGTGTCCAAACAAATTGAAAAGAATGATTCGCTTCTTTCTCTGTGGAAGCAAGTTGTGCCACAAGAGAACATCATCTACACTAACTCTTGCGTGCGTAATGCAATGCCTACACGTAACCTTGTCCTACCACCGAGAAGGCAGAAAGAGGGAAGACATAATAGTAGTGGGGCAGAAGAAATGTCTATTTTGCAAACCAAAACAGAAATTGCACTACCGACATAGAGAGGGGCTGGAAAATCACTGTCAGAGTCAGGAGTTGGTGTGGTTCAGCCGAAGTGCAGTGGCGGATCTCCAAGTGCTTTTGCCCAAAACAAGGGGTGAAACAAACAGTTTCAAATGTGCTCTACGCTTCTCTCCTTAGTTAGTAGCATCTTTGGCGATACCCTTGGTCAGCCTCTAAAGTCGACCACCACAAGGTAGTCAGTGTCGCAAGGACAATCCTTAGGCATGAACGTCGCTTGCGACTAAGAAGGTGTCTGACTCCTACTAGCAGTTCTTATGCATCCGGAGTTTGCTTCTGTTTTGGAAGTGTGGTGAAAGAATGAGGAGACACTAGCCATTGGTATGTCCAACCCTAGTGGTAAGAGCAGAGGCCTAGAAGCAGAGGCATTTGGTAAATAAACAGGGTCAGGGAATCATGTCTATTGCTTCTCGTAAACTTGTTCTCCACTCAGTGCTCTCCAGCTATGACTGTCTGTCAGAGTTCAATCGAGCTAGTAGATGGGTGGCGAATGTGCCACGTATTGGCATCATTGACATCTTTAAGCACGTACCATAACCGTAGCAAACCCGTAGAATGCGAGGCTGAAGTCGTTGTCAAAAGCACTTGGAATCGTTGCAGGTACTCCTTACTGCTGCATGTGTCCTTCGTCAACCATGTTTAGCTTTAGCATTTTGCAATGGAAATCGAGGTGAATGACCTTTGGGATGGGGTCCGTCTTCCGCTGCCATTAACAAAGCCCCTACCGGACACCTTCCTAGAGGCGACTATATGCATAGCACTGGGAAGGAATGCTTTTTGGTGTGATCCTGAAGCCATAAAGACCGGCGGAAAAACAACGTTAAAGCCCAAAATTTGTCATGTGAGTTGGAGACGCACAGGCCTTCTGCCACACACGCATGGTGTGAATGGACCCGCGGATAGGTGCTAACAACATGCCCACCTAAAATAAGAGCGCACATCGGGTGCATTGTTCTACAGGAAAGACAGGAGTAACAACATCATAATTACAGCAGGCCAATCCTAACCAAGGAAGGCGTGAATTGATAGCGAAGTAGAGAGTCGCAATTATTGCGGCCAGTCAATGCCTCGATTCATGGCAAAAGAAGTAAGCGAAGACGAAGATTAAGAAGAAGAAGGAGAAGAAGAAGAAGAAGAAGAAGGGAGAGGAGTCCTTACACAAGCCGCGCCTGCCTGTTCGACCTTTATTCTGGCAATGGAAACACAAACCGACATGAACGTATTAATAATATTAATAATAATGAGATATGAAAATATGACGAATACTTATTAGCTGGAAATTGACGAATAGGCACCAAGCATTTAGCAATGGTCTAACACATCTTCAACAAAACACAGCACACTTAACAGTGGGATCTGAGCAACGAATAGGGAATGCAAGTCTTGCCTAGGACGAGTCTCAATCGACGCAGTCGTCCAGATTACTTGGGTGGTCAGCTTTTTGCTTGGGTTGGATATTACACTATGGGAGATGGCAGCTTATTTGTGTCTTTTGCATGAAATACAACGCTACTCATATGCATTTGCGATTGCAGGGTCCTATGTCTAGATTTTGGGTGATTTTTGACACCGGTCTAAGGTTACTATCGTTTATGTATTAGCTTTTACGAAACAACTCGAGCGTTAGGTGCGAGATCGTGCCTGTCGGCTTTGAAGCCTAGTGCAGCACTTAGTTTAATGAAGCGAACCAAAGGCACAATTTGTTTAAACATTCGCGAAAGGCGCCGAGCCACATAATGACTTTAGACAGGTCCACAAAATGTTCGATTGGTCTTTTTGATGTTAACTATCCCCGTGGAAAACTCGTTCCTTGACTAATTTCGAGTTATAACTGGACTGGTAATTTGAATTGTGCAGGATACTGCGAGATATATGAAGTTTAGCGTTGAATGGAAAAATAGTAAAAATAGCAAACTTGCCAGTCACAAATGATGTGAAGTTGATCGGATTGCAACGGATGCTCCAAGCCATCGTTACGTCCGGAATTGCGGCGTTCCGTTTCCTCTTCTTTTCGACGCAAATATCCTTCGCAACATTCACACCTTCTCTTTCCCTACATTGGAAGTTCGGTCATTCCATGGCTGGTTTCTGCGTTGATGGCTCCCTCCATTTGTATCGACCGTAGTTCATGACTTCTTAACGAGGCGGGGAAATCGAGCATCTGCTGGAATCTGATGTAGAATTCTCATCCTCCTCATATACATAATCGTCTTCTTGAACTGCCTTGTGGCGGACTCCTCTGTCTCTTCAACAACATCCAAACAGGACAATGAGAGGCAGACGAACAGTCAGGGAGCAGTGAACCGCGTTATGCAAACAGCCATATTGAGGAAACCTAGCTTATAAAAGTGACCTAAGCAATTGGTTTAATCGATTGCTTCACCATTCAACACGTCATCTGCCTAGTCACTGTCACGCTGCAATTGCGAGGGAGACAAATGCTGTGGTCACAACCAACGCCGGCCTCTCAAGTCTCACTCAATCCCCTAGTGTCTCCCCGGCGGTGACGGTGGCGGTAAGATGAAACACGAAAATCGTAAGGTGAAACAACACTCCAACTTCATTAGACGAAAGTTTTCCCTACTGTTGGTAGCTATGTTATTTCCTATGATATATAATAAATATTTAGACGTAGGCGATAGTTAAGGAGCCCATTTTAGCAAAGAAGGCTGAAATAAAACAAGCATAAAGAGCTGAATATTGTTCCGTCCGCAGAGGCCTAGAATCAAATACAATCAAACCATAGTGACTTATACTGCTTAGTAATTATTTGCGCCGTTTTATCACTTAGTTTTACGAATTGGGATTTAGTCGGAAGTAGGAGCACCTAAGTTTTCGCAATAAATGATAATGCACGAACGCGCAACCTCAAAGAATCAGATTCCCCTGCAAAATCGAATCGATTCGAGTCGCAAGTCTGATGAAGGTTTTACTTCATTCATTCTATTAGCAAGGGCATAGAGCAAAACACTTTTAGTCTCATTTGACCCCAAGTTATTTAGAAATGGAGCCTGTCATCGTGTTTCCTTCCACAGTCGCTTGCGATACTTGACGTTATAAAATCGAACAACTTTAGTGTGCTTGATGTGTGTGGAGACCATTTTGGCAAAAAGTTGCTGCAGCACAAAATTTACAATTTCGCTTTGAAATTGATCAATATTTGGACCTAGTACTAGATATTCGTCCGTAATTTCCCATTGCGATTCTCATTTTCTAATCCCACCATTTGGGCATGACCGAAGGGTAGTGATCATAATTTCGGAAAGAGAATCAGAAATAACAAGGGCACAGAATCCAGTTCGGTGTTATCCATATTTGGCTGGCGTTGCTCAAAAATATGAAGTTGCAGCTCGTTCTCTTTTGTAGGAATTTGTGACAATTATATTTTTAAGACCATAGAAAGCAGGTGCGGCCGGTGTTTAGGGTGTCCATTTTGGTGAAGAAAGCCGAGGGACTACGGGTATGGAAAAGCAATCTTTTCTGCTTTATTGACAATTGCACAGAATTTGGACTAAGCAGTCTGCTTCTTTCTGCAAATTCTTGCCTCATATCGCGCTACATAATCCGACAATGCAGGTCTGGCTAAAATGTAAGCTATCAACTTTGGCAAAGAAAGTGGAGGTTGCACGATGATAAAGGAGGATATATGGAAAGGAAGAGAGGCTTGTACTCTGATAGCAAGGCAGAAATGGTTCATGTTTGAAGAGCTATGGTGCAGATGTATGAGAATATGGGAATTGGAAAGGAAGGTTGATTAATGAAAGTTGGGCAGTCCACTTTTAAGTTCACCTTCCCATAACTCTTGCTCACTAACTATCCGTTTCCTAATTACTGCGCTTAACTAAAATTTCCGCTTCATTTCGGTAGTATCTCAAGGAAATGGAGGTTAAGTGTAAACAGAAGAATGCTACTATAAGCAATTCTGTACCGTCCCTATCACAACCCCTAAAACCATTGATAGTCGGATAACATTCTACATGACGCTGGCCTTATGATAGATGAAAAGGGTGGCCTATCTTCGGCAATATTTATCAATTCATACAATCATGCTATGGGATATGGGCAAAGGAAAAGTCCTCTGCCAATTTGCCTTCTTATCTTTGATTGAAGCAATGTCAGAATAGGAGTCATGCACACGCTAGTGAAATTTCAGTTCTTTCATCTGGCTCCAATTAACTCAAAACAACTATTTCCAACGCACATTTACTTACCGCTCTTATGAATTACTGTGCTGCACTCAATCTGGCAAAAGAATGTGTCATCCATGCATCATGTGGATCTCCCAATTTGGGCTTTAGTCAGAAGTTTATCGTGACAAATCAGCCCCTCTAACTAGCGTTCTCTTGTACTCAGTACATGTTGCCAGGCATTCTGCTGCCTTGTAGGCCTCCCATGTGAGAACTTTGCACCTATTTCGCACCACTCACGCTCAGCGAAAAATTCACAATAATGACAACATGCAAGTAGAGATGCATACATTTAAATAGGATTCGAGCATCTTCTCTGGCTTAATCACATCTTCGCCGGTCTCGGTCAGAATTGATTTAAATAGGGTCTTAGGTCCAATCCTACTTAGTGTGAGGTTCGCCAACTTCTCTGGGCACTGCACTTCGGCGCATCCACGACCACAATTATGCAAGTCTATTCCGTGTTGATCTATGTTATGACTGATTATAGTTCCCATCTCATCTCACAGTACAAGAGTTGCATGGCATTATTCCTGTCTTCTTCAGTGTAAGTCCACAAGCAACCCCTGATACTGGTCCACTTATAGAATACACTCTTACGACACAATCATCAAGCGAGGTAGGGTTCACAATGCTGACATTGTGTGGTTCTTAAAAATACATAGGCAAAACTAGCGGTACTGCCACGGCATATTTATTCAGACCCAACCTATGTGCCTCCTCCCCATAAACCAACGGTTCTCCTTCAACCTCGGATGCTATTCTCTAGTTTAAAAATTACATGCGTTTTGAAATCAAAAAATGAAAATAAACCCATTACGAAGATGCTCGTGCAGCCCTTTTGCTCCTCTTTACCGTAGTTTACAGCTGATATGAATGATGTTTCAAACCGAATGCAACCTATACATTGAATGTAATGCATTTGTGTACGCAAGGTCTTTACTTTCTCATGGAATTAAATACGATCTTGAATGCAACGCTATCCTTTTTTTGCCCTTTGCTTCTCATTATCATACTCTTAATCAGCTTTACATGTCTCGTTTCCATTTTGATAAGAAATCGAATACCTAAGCATTGGGTGCGGTGAGCCGCAGTGAAAAGTAAACTTCACCACCGTCATCAAGTGCATTGTATTTGCTGTCCTTATCAAAGGAAATCCGTTAGTCCAGATGCGAAGTTAAATGAAATTATTTATCTTTTTATTCGATTTTGGTCCCGTCGATGTGTCGCACCAAATTTTTTGGTCAGCCCAGTCGTGAATATGGAATGTATGTAGTCCGTCAAAGACCTTAGATACGCAAATCATGACTGCTATTGCAGCTACTGCCAAATCTAACTACTTCACAGCTGCTGTTACTTTTCCCTCCAGTGTTCTGCTCCACCTGTTTTGCAGCAGCTATGACATCAGCAGCTGTGCAAATTTAAGATGCCATTTCCTACTTCTGCAAAGCTTTTAAGGTACATCATGGTCAAGAAATGGAGATTAGTTGATTCTATGCCAAAGGTTTAAGACAGCACTTGCCTGATGCAGCCGGTAGGAAGGGTACCATAAAGCTGGGTCTTAGCATTCTACTTTGGTCAATAATCAGATATGCATGCACATGCATCGTGGTGCTGTTTATGCTGTGCGAAACCATCAGTCTTCTTTTCTGAACTCAAAGTTTGCGCTCGATTTTGATTCGTGGCAATCAAACCACAAAAACTGTTGGTGCGCGCTCGTTTCCAACGACGGTAAATTCTTGTGCACTTAGCGTACAAGATGTGGGCTGATCTAGTAGTCTGAACGAAGCAACCGCTCCTGCTTCTATAATAGGAACCAATATCGTGATAAAAGTTATTTTGGTTTCTTTTAGGTCCCTGTGTTGCTGGTGTCGTTGGGCTTACTATGCCTCGTTATTGTTTTTTTGGCGATACCGTCAATCGGGCACTCAAAATGGAGTCGTCTGGAGCTGGGTAGCATGATTTTCCTTCACTACCCCCCATGCCAACCAAGATTCGATCCCATATTAACGTTGCTTCAGCCTTCAGAATCTACGTTAGTGAAGGGATTAAGGAAATATTGGATGAACTTGGAGGCTACCACTTTGAATATCGTGGTTTTGTTGAATTTGAAGGCGATGTGAAGACAACGAGTTATTGGCTATCTAGCAGTGACAATTTTCATAAGCCTCTGCCTAAGCCACCTCCATTAGTATCGTAAACATTTCGCCTTATTTTCCATTACAATATATGCTATAAAAGCTGGTGGATTTGTCATGTGTCGTCTTAGTCAAATGCGCCATGTTGGTTAATTATAACAGATTCGTTATCTAAGGAAGGCGAAGTTGTTCAGGAATCCAATTATTTAATTGCATTATAGTGGTAAGGTATTCCATTATGCATTTTGCATGCATTAGAAGGAAAATAGTCCATTTGTGCTTAGAGGCTCCGCTGGTCCTATTGATCAGCCGGGGGTAGGGCAAGTGGATCGAAAACAGACGTAGTAGCATTACCGCTGATAATAGTAGAACTTGGTAATTGCATGTAATGCCATTCTACCAAAGGCGTTTTTATTTATACTGATGTGCACGAAGTAGAATGCCAAAGTGAGGGAAAGACTAACGACAGAGCGCTGATAAGTTAGACCTGACAGACCTGAATCACTTGTTATGAGAATGCAGGCCAACTGTGTAAAGACTTCTCTCACCAGCAATTCATACAAAGAAAATCACTTCTACTGTCTCTGACAACTTGATAAGGCAACATATGTTTTTTAAGCTTTAATAGGAGTCAGTAAGAATAAGTTGGAATATTTTTAAGATTAATAAGTGTTCGTCTAGTTTTGATCACTCGTTCTTTATTTTGGCAATACTACAATAATATTACGGGGTGCACGAATGCAACACTTGCTTACTGTGACACATTAGGCCTGCTTTTCACTAATAGTTATCTAATCTCGCAGCCAAATCGCATACAATCATCATTGTCTATTTTGTAGTGGAGAAACCCACGGGTGAGTCGCACTAAAAATGTCGTCACTTGTTTCGCTGTTTACGGCTTTGCACGTTCTCCCTGAACTTGCGGCTGTTATGCGACTACAGTTTTAGCTTCGAAATTATGCTCAAAAGTTAACTTAGTGCCATTTCCATTTAAGGGATCGTGCGGATAAGGTGCAAAATTATAAGGGACCTATTGGCTGAATAAATGTTCCATAAAAGATACCAAAAAATGCCAGTTTAGCTGAAATTTTGCTTCAAAAAATAGGACAGACTTAACCCCAAATGTATCAACAAATTATTTGTCGTTCAGTCAGGCTGTTTACTGCATTAATTATTAGTCAAGTAACATTTTAAAACTAGAACCAGTAGTGGATTATATTCATCGCTTTGAGGAATAGTACCAGAATAACACAAGGGATGACAACATGGGCGAGATGGTATGTCCTCCCATTTTCTCCGCAGTTAACCTCATACCCGCCCACCCCTCCACATACACATGCACGCACTCCAGAAACTTAAAAATCACAGCCTTTATAGGGTGAAGTTAGTGGTTATTGCATTGTACAAAGCTCGGTCATTGTATCATCTATCTTGGTGGATATTGCAGCGCAAAAGCCATTTCCCATAACTTGTCTGCATTCCGCCAGTTATCAATTAGTGACATTAGTCAGAGGGGCGAGAACCGACAAATTGGTCGTTCTAGACTCACAGTTTTACTTAGCACTGTAAAGGAGATGTAGAACTGCGACTGCGCATCCATAATGGGCAGTAATTTAGTCTAACAATTCCATCACCAACACCCGTGCTTGCCCGTTAATAAAAGCTGTCTCACGCACATTGGTCTTCGGTTACTTAAGCACATAGATGACAGATTCATTCTTTACAATAGCGATGAGGGTTATTCAGTGACTGATAAATCACTAATCCTGGTGACAACTTCTCAGAATTGAGCAATATGAGTTTTAAGATGGAAGTGTCTCTTTCTACTTTTGTCAAAGTGCTGTTTGAGCATAATCCATTTTTGATTCTCCAAAAGTTCTATTTGTTACCAAATTCTAAGTTTTTAAAAGTTCTATAGTTGGACTGCCTTCCTCAAGTAATAGCACGCATGTGTCCGCTTTATTTTGGCTAATGAGCACTTTAAGATCATGCGAAGTAGAAGCTACACCATCTAATACTCATCGCAGTAAGTAGCATCCACATAGACCAACATGCGAAATTCTAAAAACATATTGTCCTCGACCCTTGACTATTCTGGTTGCAACCACCATTGCACTGTAGCACAACCCTACTTTACTTCCTCTATTCCCCTTCAGGTTGGCGTGCGTCTATCCCAAAGCAGACAAAATACCTTTCCAGAGGCAACAGTAATTACGACAGAGGCAAAGGAATCCACGCTTCTTTTAATTGTAAAGTTAAAAACTTCAAACTGCTTCATTTCAATAAACACCTATGCGACCAGGTGAAACCCAGTTGCCCTTTTCACGATAACGTCAAATCATTACTTTGTCTGCATGGTTTGACCGAGAGAGGCTCTTTTGAACGACTATTCTCATACATCACAATTTAAAATTCAAACCATTTTGCAAATCGATACCAAATAACAACTAATGCAGATCGGAGGTGTGCATTAGCTACATTTTTCGTTAGAGCTTAGAACCTCAAAGTCATAACCAAATCAGTGTATTCGAATGCAGAGACAAGGAACTTAGTGCAAGAATAATTAAAAATGACCTACTCGAACCCCTCACTGCGAGCACTGCAAGATCGCAAAAGCTGAAGCCAAAATAAGATGTCTCGCAAGGTGCCTTTTTGACTTAGTGTAGGCGAAGCTTTGCTTCTTAGAATTCTTGCATATTTTTGCAGAGCTCACAGTATTAAAGCATAAATGCTGAGAAATACTCTGATTAAAATGCACAAAAGTCATCCTTAAGAGAAGCAAAAATCTTAACTGAGAGGTATTTTAAATTACGGCTCTTGTGCGTCGTGATTTTCGGTGCTTTTATGCAATTTGATCAAGTCTGAATTGTTTGCATAGTGTGCAGCCAACTGCGAACTTGCAGTGGTAGAGGCTAATTTACCTTTAAGTTTGGTAAACGAGTAGCTGATTGCTCACCATCTTGTTTCATTTAGTGCATTGTCCTTATTTTTACCTAGAAGTACAGTTGATGGCAAGTTTGTATTAACATTTATTCAGGCCATGTTTTAATTTGCGCACACTGATTACAAGTCCATGATCTCGGATGCTGGTACAAGCAGTGCAGCGGCTTCTCTGAGCTAAGCTGTGGCTAGGCTAGCGATGATAAGCACTCCACTGGGTTTTGTCTCAGCACCTTTGTCTAAAATTATTTGGAAGGAAAAGCGAAGGTCCTGTGAATTTATTTAAAAGTACTTCACGTTCACCATTAATTAGATTTACTTTATGAAATGAGAAAAGGCACGAAATGTGAAGGAAGCTATGGACATTCCAGTAAAACAAAGCATAGATTTTCGGTGTATTAGCAGGCTCTCCTTACCTATACCCCCAAAAGCAGGTTATAAATTAACGACACATCTGGCCCTTTAGCATAAGGTTTTGCAAAGCCCATGTCTTGACCAAAGGGAGCATGCAGACCCGTGACTAACAAGGAAAATGAGGACGTCTATTGCGCTACTCACCCATGAGTTGCTCCACCACATAATAGACAATAAAAAGGCATGTTACGCGGATGCGTTGCTTGACGACCAGCAGAGGAAATCAGGTTCAGTATGTGAGAGTGGGTGAATGCCGCACTAGTGTTGATATGGATCCGTAATATGGCACGAATCACCAAAGCCATTCAGGATATTGCTGTGCTTGGAAAGAGTTCAACTTATTCCTACCTATTCTACTTTAAACTTGAAAAGTTGCACCTACCATAATCTGTTTAACAGAGCCACTGTTAACATCTTCTTTGTACAAACCGCTCACGAGAGAATTATTTGCACAGTTCCCTTGCATCCCCAAAACAAATGAGCCAAGTCTGTCACTTGTAACTCAACAACCCCCTTTCATTAGTCTTTCTGTCACTTCAGTATTTAACCTCGTCCACATTTGTGCAAACAAGGACGCCTTGTGATCGCAACTAAACTGCATGCAACTATAACGTTCAATTATAATCACATGCTGTTCTGCTACTGGCAGTTTAGGCCTATTCATCCCATCCCTGGCAGACCAATGGGATCTGCAAGGGTTCCAAGTCGGAAGGAAACAACTTCCACTAGTGTCCATAAAATGCTTGAAGTAAAACTTTACTGATTTAATACATTTAAGTAGGTAAGTTCTGAATATACCTCCATCCCTATAAGCAACAGATCTTGCATGACTAGACAGTGCGACACAAATTTCTTAAAATTTAAAGCAAAAGCATCGCAATGAGAAACCAACCAGGAAATACGTACGGTGTTAAATGAGGTGGTTTAGGTAAAGGCTTGCAGCAATTGTCACTGCCACAGAGCCAATAACTTGTCGTTGTCATGCCTCCATTGAATTTAATTAATCCACGATGGTTAACATGGCAGCAGCCGATTTTGTCCAATAGTGTCTTCGTTTCCTCTCTAATGTGCGTTCTAAGGGCTGAAGTAATATTATCATGAGTTGGGGTCATGGTAAAGGGAGGTAGAACAGGTTGAGTCCCACTAACCGACTCCAGATGACTCCATTTTATGTGCTCGATTTACGGCATTGTCGAAAAGACAAAAACGAGGCGTAGAAAGTCTCACAACATCAACAGCACAAGGTCCTAGAAGCAAGCAAACCATTTTTCATCATTGTATTACCAAAGAGAGCGTTTATGGGTTCCAATCGTAGGGGTCAGATGCGTCATTTCTCTTAAACTACCAAACCAGCACACTGAATAAGCAGGAAACTGATATTGTTAGGCAATATCGGCATGCATCAACCATTTAGTGACTTGATTGTCACAAAACGATGTCAGTCGCAAAGCTTGGTTTCAGAAGAGAAGGTTGGTGGTGTCGTCCAGCGTGACGAAGTCTTTAAGCTCACCTCAAGAAAGATTGGGGCAGATTTCACCTAGTACTAACGTCAAACCTGTTTCGAAAATGCTGAGACACTCAACACACTTAACCATTTTGTGGGAAGGCCTTAGTTAACCCAGTCTATCCTATTTGCACGATGTTACCAAGCCAACGTGGCGGCATCTTTTTGGGAACATTAAATATGCAACTTTGGTCGAAAGGGAGGATTTACTTTGCACACAACTCGTTCTAGAATCTCTTCCACTGGAAGGTCTCCAGGTCCATATGGTTTTATCTGGCAGAAGACTTCGTTCACTATTGGGGCGAACGCCTAAACGTCACCTGGCTTGGCCCCTGCAAAGCCGCTGTCCCCTCAAGCAGTAATTCAGGCGAGGTCCATAATTTGATTGAAGAACAGATGTCTTTTAGATTGTAGATTTTAGGAACACCGAGGTCGGTGATTTTTAAGATCCACCGGCAGCTGACTACGCATTTGGTGGAATTCTGCCTTCCATGGGCTCCAAGACTTGCAATATATGTGGGATTCCATTCCCTTTTTTGCTAATAACATCCTACACACGGAAGTGTCAATGAGTAAGTGTATGGAAGGCTTTTGTGCAAAGCGGGCAGTGTAACTACATCTTGTCAAGGAGTTCTCCCAATATCACAAGCATTAACACTAAGAGAAGGAAGCGAAAGTGACTTCTACATGCCGTAGAGAAAATAGACGGTAAGTTAAGCATCACTGTTGAAGGTGGATGAGACCTAGGGGTAGGGTTAGTCTACTCTGTGAGCCGAGAGCGAATCGGGTAGAGTTGCAAAAGTGTAGGTGGTTGCCAAGTTTGTTGTGCAACAGTTGGAGGGGGGCGTTGAAGTGGGCCGAATTGACTTAAGCAATTCAGTCCTAGCTTTTAATCAGCAGATTTAAAGCTGCATTCCATTCAGTTGTATTTTGCATTCCCCAAAGTGAAATAAATCATCTCCCATCTCCTTTTGGTAATTGGTAAAAACGCAATGACAAGATCAAATCTCCTAAGTACTGTACAAAGCGAGCTTCTTTGTGGGTAAAACCATGACAGTCCCTGGTCAGGTGAATAGCCATAAACGCATTCCTGAACGGTGATGCATGGGCTATCGCAAAGGTGGTCCGTGCAAAGGCGCGCATTCAAGGAGCGAGCAGGATTGGAGCAAATGAGGATGCTGACTCGCACAACTCGCCAACTCACCTAATGCGTTGATGGCATTCCCCACTCTGGTGAATGCCATTACCGGGTGGATCAGCATTCAACACTCACATTGACAAAAGTGTCTAGTGCAATAATGATGTACGTCTTTCCGAAGAGATCACATAAGGAGACACCGATAAATCCAGAAAGGATCCGGGGTAGGACCCGTTGAAATAACCTCTCTTCGTGACTTCTGCCCCATCTATTTTGGATAGCGTTAAGCCGTAAAGTTAAGGCTAGTGCTAATAATGCATATGCAGCTAGCAATTTTGCAATTACGTGTTGTGTCACAGCCTACACAAACTCGTCAGCAAATGAGAGGCATTATCGGTGCCATAGGGGTGCGGACTAAGTTGCACGTGAAGGCTTTGCTCTAAATAGGTGCGTTTCAAAAAGTGCATCAATAGTCATATTTTATCACCTGAAGGGAGCCTTAATGACAGCACTCAAAACTAAGATTGAAGGCATCTGGCGTCGCACAGCATCCCACAAAGGTGTTAATATTCTCGTGTCTAACTTCCAGCAGATTTGCAAGCTCTGAGCGCAGTAGAACGCGAAATGGGCACCACTTTTTTCCATCGGATGACTCCTAGGGGACAAATTAGCAAGCTTTTAAAGATGTCCTCGTGGAATTGTTGTGTTCTGTTTCTATTCACATAGTTGCAAGTTATGCTGCCTCTTGGCAGCACAACTCTCCCCTCCTTCTCAACCGAAGTGAAGGACTATGGATGACATGACAATATTAAGCGATAAAACGTAGAGGACCCACTGCCAGCTGTTCCCATTCACATGGACATCTAAAACCCACGCAGTTGCTCAATGGTGGCATTAATGGTGATGCCAATCTCCTTGTTTGTATGACAGTACCACGTGCTGAACTGACAAAGGAAGTGTTTCGAGTCGCATAGTGGAGGACGCATTGCGGTTTCACGCATCCAGTATAGATTCCTCCTATCCTCCCTCCCGCCCCCTGCCATGACTTACCTTGCAAAAAGTGGCTAAGTACATCCTATCCTGTCCTTACAAATACTCCATTATCCACATCTACTCCGGTTCATATTCTTCAAATGCTTATTCCATCCCCAAGGCTGAGCAGTAGCATGGCATTTTTCAACACTTCACAACACACTTAACAGTAGGACCGAAGCATCAGTCGGAGACTTCAAAATGCACTCATCACCTTGCCAACAAACTGCGGCCATAATATAGGACCATTTTTATGCCTGTTGATGCAACATGGCGCAGCTGTCACATGGTCACACAAATGAGCTATGGCTAACAGTGCTTCAAGGCACAAGTAAGAACATCTCCATCACTAATGTATACGAACGTGCTGCAGCGCCTTAAATCCTCCAGTACCCCTTAAGAAGAGGAAAAGGAGGAAAGAAGACACAATACCAGGCCGAAGTAAGCACAAATCTTTTGCATACCGACGATCCACCTGGCAAAAGCATAGCGGTGAGACGAACAAGTGACTCCATCACCAACACCCGCCTTTCCACAAAAAATCGACGCATTAAACAGTCCCTTTCTCTCCCCAAAGTGACGCGCTTTCTGCTCCTCTTGATTGCGACTGTACTGCATCCACAGTCACCTCCTCATTTCCTATGGAAAAAGCGGATTTCATGGAGAGTAGAGGAATGCTCAGTAAATATCGGTCATAAAGCAAAAAGCCAAACATTCGCCAGCGGTACAGCAAGAAGACCACGGCAATGACAAAACAGTTCATCCTTGGCGTGGCTACCATTCTGGAACCTACTGACGCATCGAAAGCATGCGATGACGACAAGCCCAAACACTTGACTTAGGTGGCGCTAGCACACGCAGTACCATAAACCGTCAAATGATCGCTGTGCACTGCGCACAAACAATTTCATACGGCCTGAGCTGCATGTGGTGGAATCTGCAAAACAACTGTTTCCCCTGCAAATCAACCGCACCCGGGCAGTAGGTTGTCCCGCTCAATGCAATGCTCGCATGTAGTCGCCACAAAATATGCTTTCAGAAGTATCAAAACAACTACCAGGTATTGGAATGAATCATGTAAAGACTCATGCTCATACACAAGACCTCATGACATAACTACACTTTCGATTGCTTCACAGCTGCTTCGTTCTGCCTTTACCCCATACAATCCTACTAGCAAAGACGCCAAACCGGGAAATAACATTGGCTTTAATTTTACAGCAAGCTGCTACATGGAAAAGTAACGAACGAGTTGCGGTTTAGCTTTTGATTCGCCATCGCGTGTCACTTACATACCGCGCCCAGTCATTCATAAGGCCTTAAAGCACAAAACCAAGCTGCTCAAGTCCTTTGAGAATGAAAAGTCCAGAGTGAGCAGAGAAGGCTTTAGCAGGATCAGTTGCTCGAGTAGTTGCGGCGTCACAGCTGTCGTCGTCAATGACGAAGATGGTGAGTTCAAAGAGGCCTAGTGCGGTCCCAGCGGCTTCCCATGGATCGGTATCTGGGTTGACATTTCCCTTGTTATTGCCACCGTAGGCAACGATGAATGCTGCAGGCAGCATTCTGAGCCTGTGATAAAACAGAAAGGCGCCCTGTAACCAGTGTTAGGGACGGTAGCAGCGGAGCAGAAAATTTGGTCAATAGGACCACCCACCAACACTCGCGTCATCACCATCGTAATCATCACGGTGCTTTAGAAATGGAAATCGAAAATGCTGTCTGCATCGGGAGTTGAAAGGTAGATGCAGCGTTATGGAGTCCGAAGCTCATCGCCCGAATCTCACAAAGCCCCTTTGGGACTATGAAAGCCGCCTTTTCCACGTCTGCTTCTGCTACTTCTACCTGCCAACACCCTGATTTCAAATGTAGCGCCGCATACCACTTTGCTCCATGCAGGTAGTCCAGTAGGGCATATATATGGAGGAACGGGAAAGAGACCATCTTAACTACGTCGTTCAAATTCCCGTAGTTAATGCAGGGTCGTGTACCAATATTGCTTTTCTTTGCATGAGTGAATTGGACTGTTCATCAGCCATTACAAAAGAGTTTCGGTACACTTAAGCAACGAGACAATGATGAGTATCACTTTTTCACCTTCATCTTTCCATCTTCTGACCTCTCCTACCTTCATTGCGACTGCATAGATTGATCCACGGTGACGCTCACTCACCCTCAGACGTACACACACATATCCAAACAGATTTCCTTTAGTGAGATGTTGGGATCGGTGGCACAATCACGTCTACATTTAAACATTCTGTGTCAATCCATGCAAGAGCTGTTTCAAACGCACATTACATTGGCGAAGTGGAGAGTGGTTGTTGTTTCACGTGCGCGAAATCTAGCTGTCCGGTGGTCGGTGAGATATTTGCTCCACAGTTGCTTGTTAATAACGAGTGAGAATTCGAACAGGAAGCCACACTCTTGGGGCGACAACGTGGCAAAAGTATAAGAGTGACTGCTAACTGCGAAAAATAAGTGTGAGATAGAAATAAGTGGTAAGACACAAGACAGTCAGCATAAAAGGAAAGAATGGGTAGAGGGAAGAAGAAAGGCTCCTTCAAAATGTTAATGCAAGGCGCCGCTGGTAGGGAACGCCAAATCGCACAATTGCAGGGCTTGCGCGCTCAACCAAACAGGAATTAATTTTGACTTTTATCGCCGGCTAGCGCTTAGCAGTGTTTTTAGGCCATCAATTAAATTATTAATTGGCTCTGACCCAACGGACTTAAATTGACACTTCGGGTGTGGACGTGTCATTCACTCCAGGATTCAACTAATGCCATTTACGACAGCTAATTACGAAAAGGGATGTCGTTGTGGATCCACCACCATTCCCATAGTTGTTAACTTGAGTTCCGTGGCTGCGAAGGCTGCTTTAAGCCGTGTAACCGCACTACTTGACGGGCACTGCATCTGGACTACAGATACCATTGTAGTGGTAACACTTGGAATAAAAAAACGTTCTACCATTTGGGTAAATACTGGTCCATTGATATCGGCTTCACCAGGTAAAATACCTAGGCCGCGCAAGCTATCACACCCTACCTACACGGGTGTGTGCTGGTGAAGGTGGGCACGGTGACAATGTGAACAGGGCCATGCTCTCTTCACCTCCCCGCCTTCTCTGTATCGCCACCATCAGCACACTCTTTATTCCTGCTTCCGCATTGGCAGCTAAGAAACACTGGTGAGAATCGGAACAAACGATCTCTACCTGTGCCGCAAGATGACACCAATTTGACGCCTCCTGTTGCCCAATTTGCGTGCCTTTTTCCCTTCTCCACCCAACATATCTAGCCCTGACAATCGCAAACATTGCGCTTTGATGCTCTCCTTTTCCCAAATCGAGCTATTTATTTTAGTCTAAAGCTAAGGATCAAAGTAGAGGAAACATAAGTGTAGAAATAGAGTATCGGCAATGTGTAGGGCTAGAACCAACTGGCCACCCAGCGAACGACCAATGGAGCGTTTGCTACTTCCAGTATGCAACTGTCGATCCAGTCGTCTGGATGGACAAATTTGAAGAAGGAAGCGGGATGAATGTGCCTTCGCACTCGCATGCACTCAAGTATACACACGTTCTTATCTGTGTCCGTGGGACCCCATTTAATGCGGCTCTCTAAAAGGAAAACTTAGGATTTGGGCAATGACTCATGCAAACACAAGACTTGGATAGCCGAACAGACACAGGGAAGATGACATATGCAATGAACACATTAAAATGAACTTAAGAGGGGAGGGCAAGTTCTTACCTGTTGTTGTAGGGTACCAGGTTGAGGCGATCTCTACAAGAACAAAAGTGTAGTAGACAGTGAGATGGGGAGGCAGAAGCAGGATGTAGGAGCAAGGCGCTCATCTTCACTCTTGAGTCAATAAGTGTAAAATTAGGAGATAAAATAAAGGCGAGGTAGAGCAGGACAAACTAAAGTGACATTAAACAGATAGAGATAGACAGTGTTCGCTAATTTGAGCTAAGCTATGCCAAAACAAGTGTTAGCCCTCAGTATGGTGTGAGTTAGTTACATTCAGGCTAGTCTGTGCTAGCCTAGTCTAGGTGATGGATCTTTGCATTATTTAGTCATGTCGTTATCGGAGATGAAACTGGTAGACAGATAAAGGGACTTTTCAAGATGCACCGGCTGCGAATGAGGTAGGAGGAAGGGGCAATAAAGACTTGATGGTGGGTTCGAAGGAAATGAAGTTACGAAAAGCGCGATGGAAACGGAAAAGCATGACTTTCTTGCGGCTCTAACTTGGAAAAATAAAACCAAGGAAATGGAAATGCAGGCAACTACTCACGCCTCTTTATCGGGTGAGTTGGATGCTTGAAGCACACACGGTGGGACATAATGCAAGACGCAATACCTAAGAGCGCATCGAGCGTAGTGTGGGACGAAGGAGACACTTATCATAGACGCTTTGGAGTGGGGTGTGAAGAAGGAGGAGTAGGCAGGTGGGCTTTCATCCCTCCATTCCGAAAAATTCATCGGATCCGGTGCTTGCGTGTGCACTGTGATTCCTGATATCTGAGGAACAGAAAGGAGAGACCTCATTTCACATGGCATGGAGTTGTTTCTGGTCGATTATGAGGGCCAAACTAAAGTGTTGGGCTTGAACTTAATGGTAATGTATGAAGGTGTCTCTGAATGTGAGGCATGCACAATCGACTAGGTAGCCCTGTCAGTCCGAATCTCTGCTTATTTATCCAAGCCCCTCATAATCTTACCCAGGTGGCCAATCTAGTCTGTGAAATTCTAGTGCAATCTGATCTGAACTAGTTGGGCATAGTCTCGAGTGCTTTTGGTATGTCTGCCACTGCCACTGCCGCTGCTTTTTTGGTGCATGCAAATGCATGCAGGAGCCATTAGAAGCAAGTGCGGTGCAATGAACGCATTCAAATCCATGAAGTTAATTAAAGGAATCGGCGACATACCCCTAAATATTTTTAGGTAACCTAAAATGGGTGCTTCTGGTGCGCATTTGCAGTGATATGTTTGGACGAGTCCTTGCCCTTCATTACGAACGACAACAACGGTGCATACAACGCTCCCGCGGAAGTGGAGAAACATGTCTATTTAGCTGAAAGAAACAAAGGCGCGATTAAGCTATTAGCAAGGGAACGACAAATATGGGGATAGAAAGAGAGAGGGTAAGACAGGAGAACAGAGCATCGAATAACTTTGCACTGTGCTGCGGTGCAGCCTTTTATCAACGTTAGTTCTCTCATCCTTTCATCCGTTGTTGCTTTTAGCACCCGATTTGGACATTTAGCTGAGTATGATGTGGAGAGGATAGCTCGTAGAGGCAATGTGAGTTTCTTTTTAACGACACACTACAAGAGGCTAAGCACAGCTTTCCTGTTCTATGTGAATTGCGCTGCACACCGTATTTGATGCTTTCAAAATGGTAAGCACAAACGAAGCAGGAGAGATGAAGAAGAATGCGTTACAATGAGAGGATGAGGGGTTGGTAGTACAACTCACCCCTATTTTCTATGCTATCGATGTGTTGTCCTTTGAAGTCTCGAGAACGGCGGGATGGAAGATTGCAATTGACGAGTAATTGGGGGTGGAGGCAGTGGAAGTGGAGGACAAAAAGGCGACACGAGGAAAGGAGGTACCAAAGTGGGAGTAAGGCAGTGACGAAGAAGTGAATGGCGGAAACGATACCGTGAGGCAAAATAAATAAATAGAAGCAGACGAAACAGCACGCAGCAGAGCATGTCTTGAGGTTGGCTATTTGACTGACGTGCTTAAATCTCACGCGGGTAAACCCATTAGTTGCACGTGTCATGTGGTAGTTCCCAATGTCGACTGGTGTGAGCTTTGGACATCATTCCCAGTTGGCAGTTTTGCAAGGATAATCATCACTTGCCTTTGTGCTTTCCCATTTTAAGCCATTTCCAGCATCGCCGCGTATGCAAAGGATACAACGCCAGTGTAATATGAAATGTGTCACCCTATTGAAATTGTCAATCCTCAATTTCCCAATCTGATGCTGTCCTTTGGTGGGTTGACTTTTGGGCATCGAGACAACTTACTTTCCATAACGAGGTGCCTGCCTCAATTTCAATGAAGAAGGAGAGTAAAGGAGGGAAAAATTGGGCCACAAAAAGCGTATGGATGGGTGGAATGATGGTGGGACGATGCCAAATTGAGAAGGCCAGATCTATGATATAGTTCACCTTCCTTGGAGCCCTTTTGTCGGCGTGCCGAACTAGGCTTACAGGTGCGCATTGCCAAAGTGCGCTGGCGGAGGCGCAATGTGGGGGCTATGCAGAAGAATATCTACAGCGACAGCGTTCACAATGCCCCCGATGGCACCTTCAAAGAAGCGGCCATAATGATTAATGCTGGCTTGCTTTGGAGCAACGATTTTGTTCATATCACAAGAATCCATGTTTCAGAGAGCGAGGCAAATGCATTGGAAACCTTTCTACAAATTCGCTAGGAGTGGAATCCATTAACTCGTATCAGAGTTGTCAAATGGAGCCTACTGTATAAGACACCCCATTCCTAATGGCAGTTCTCGATTTCCTTTTCTTCGGCTTCAAAACGCACTTGATATTAGCAAACTCCTTGATGTGGTTATTGATGCGATTTGACTTTGCTGAGCAGCATGACGTCCTTTGAAAAAATAGATAACTGTTGTTGTAAAATTAAGTGGAACTCCATCGATCAGCAGGGCATTGGATAGGCCACCCTCAAAATAATTGAACACGCAGGTACAGCGATTTGGCAGGCCTGCAGCAACACTTTCAGGGCCAAACGGGTCTCAGTTGCAGACAATTGAAAACATGCCATGCAACCCCATTTTTACTTTTCGAGTGTGGAACCTAATGCCTTCTTAACTGACGACTATTCCAATGCTTTTGGCTTAGTAGCGATTGCTTATTATGTCTGGTTTAAATTTGGTGCAAAGCAAACTTTGATGGTAAAAATCTGCTTTACTGATGCTTGCGTCATTCTTAAAAGTATTGTTTGATCAACAACTGAGCAAAGGGTGTCATTGCAAACACTGCGGCCTTTGGCCTGAAGTACTCCGATTATCGACATTTAGTAACTAAATGGGAACTGTTCAGCACGAATTCGGCGCGGCTCTGTTGCAGCGTTTTTTCAATGTTTCGAAATTATTGCGTCAACTTTAGGGTGTTTTGTGCACTAGCTACGAAGCCATCGCATCTCTCTACTTATCGAAAATATCTGTCTCTACACAGGCGGCATAAGTCATGCATTCATTTGATGATCGGGTCCTAGTTTGAGCTGATAATATCGAATTATTGCTGCAGGCTGTATCACCGGCAAGACCTAGGTTTCATGTGCATCTACAAAATGGACTATTCATGAAGCTGTTTCCTGTTCTTACTATTCCGTTTTTGGCAAAGCTTTATGCGTAAACCTTTTAAACATTTGCCAAAGCACGCATTAGGGGGGTAAAGCTCTTGAGAAATCAAGAACAAAGAGAAGCGGCGTGCGAATTCATTTAAAAGGATAGCTTTCATCCGTAAAGGGTACCAATTACACTTGCACTTATCCGCACAAACCTTAAATGCAGACGCGTGATTTCACGCGAACTGACCAATGAATTTCCTTCCCATTAAAGCGAGTAGACCTGCAGGTGGCCTGTGTGGCGGCGCTAGCAGTGTGGTAGGTTCAAGTTCACCTTCAAGAGGGTGACGGCGATATCGTTTATTCTAGCAATCTCTTCCAGCCACTACGTACCAACTCACCTCCACTCGTACCCACACTGCCCAGCATTGCTTTCGCTACAAGGTTCAGGATGACAATGTCACGCAAGGCATCTTCCATCTTCTCCTCTTCTCTTTTAAGCCCAACGCCACTGAATTGGCGGATATTGAGTTTCAGTAAGGAAAATACGAAGAGATCTTTAAGCCCATTGTCATAATTCTTTGATACTGCCAGGAAATGGAAAGGGGCCTCATCGTACGTACCGCTTAAGCTCCCCTTGCGGTTTTGATATATGATATTTTTACCCCCATCCTGATGTAATGTTTAATTTACCGTCCTTCTTTTAGAGCCAGCAAAAGCCCTTCTTGTAATAAATTAGCTTGGGTTTCTCAGTGCCAAACTCATGCACTTGGATGCTGTGTTTGGTTACCGGTACGCCAAATTGTGCATCCTCATTGATGCAGCCAACTTAGGCGGAGGTTTTGCAAAGGTGAATGACCCAGTCCGCGCAAAGACGTGAAACTATTTTAATGAAAAGGAGTACAACGAAAACAGTTTTGGATTTACAATGGCGTAGTTATGATTCCTATTGATATTATAGTCTCTCCCAAGCTAACAGTCGCAAGTAAACTCGGTGTCAGCCCCGGATACAGTCTCTTCCTACTACACGCTTGTGTCTACTGCTCAATTACCGATTACAGTGTCGCGTTTAGATAAGAAATCGTTGCGGAGCCTATAAAGATGAGGATCGCATGGTTGCATGTACGCTATGTGCATGTTAAAAATAAAAGTTTTGTGCAAAGAAGTCGACTAATTTGAATATATTTAGGCGTGATAAAATGAGAATAACACTTAAATGCCCATTTTAAGAGGTATATACTTAGCAGTTATTTCTACCAAATTCAGGTAGTTTTGTGAACTAAGCAATGAAGCATGTTATGGAAAAATGCTTAGTTTTTTAAAATATTTGAGTTCTCAGCTGTCTTACATGCGAAATTGCCAGGGAGGCACTACATCCCAGTAAGTATTCAACCATGTAGACGCTGTCTTTTTTAAAACTGGGTCCTCTGTTGACCCCATAGCTAACTAGAGCGATTAATGCATACGGTCTCATAAGCTGCGCTTTACGTACTAATTCGGTGTTAATACATAATTCCCTACAACAGAACTGTAGAGTAGGTTTCAACGTAAGCGTAGTGGGTTCATCATGAATACTTTTTCATGACAAGATGGTGTTACAAAAGCACAAATGGCTGCCACAGGCAAGAAGAACATCGCGTTTTCGCCTACTTGTGAAAGGAATCAAGCAAAAATGCTACAAGCAGACAAGTACACAAATTAAGGCAGCTTCCTTTAGTTCCAACGGGAAGATCCCTGTAATTTCGCCGTCCTTTGGAAGCAGCCTTTGTTTTTGGTCTTTTGGACAAACAGTATTAAACTTCATAACAAATGCAAGAACTTGTATAGCACAGCATGCCGATAATTGATAGCAGCCACTTTGTTTCTAGTGGTGGCTCAGAACGTGTGTAGAAGAGCCCAAATGCTTGCATCATTTGCACACCTGGTGTCAATCCGCAACACTGCAGTGGAAGCATACTCTAAGATAGTAGAGGTATCATCGAATAATTGTGTGTCATCTCAACATCCAAGTACTATATATTTATAAGATGAGCTCCAGTAATTTTTGGTAATTCTTTTTCTTCGCTTGCGTTTCAGGATGCTAAACTCCGCATGAAGAAATGGCGCCTATCTCACGTTCTACTGCGCTTCGAGTTGAATTGCGCGAAGCTAGGCACGAAACTATCAACAACTTATGGAATGCTGTGTGACTCCAGACGCCTTCAATCGTATTTTGAGTACTGCTATTAGGGCTCCCTTCAAGTGATAGCATATGACTATTTGTGCACTTTAGGAAACGTGCCTATCTAGAGCATAGCTTTCTTTTGCGACTTCTTCCAGACCCCTATGGCACCGATTATATCTGTGATTTGCTGACGAGTTTGTGTGGGCTGTGACACGACGTATGATTGCAATATTTCTGGACTCAAATGCGCTATTTGCATCAGCCTTAACCTTACAGTCTAAAGCTGTCCAAAAGTGGTAGGACGATGGATACGAAGGACTAATCCAACGGGTTTGACCCTGAGTCTTTCTTGGATTTATCGGTGCTTTAGTTAATCTTTTTCTGAAGACGTGCATCATTATTGCATGTCCCCTCTGTTGCCTAATAGTGGCTAAATCACGTAGAGTTCCATTCTGCGTCACATTTGTCCGTGTGATTGTCGAAGGTTGATATTCATGATGGCTGCATCCACCGGTTTGAGGAATGCCATCAAAGCATTAGATGGGACGACGTGGTGTGCAAGTCAGCATCTTCATCTTCTGCAATCCTGAACACGCATTGGATGCGTGTCTTTGTACGAGTCACCTCTCCGATAACTATTAAATCACTACTCAGAAACGCACTTATGGCTTTTTTCTCAGGCATTGACTGCCACGGTTTTCTCCCATAAAATAGCCTACTCTGCACCGTACTTTGAAGGGTCGATATTGCCTTTATATTCACTAATCAACACAAACAAATGCGAAATAATTTATCTTACTATGGGGCTGCAAAATACAATTGAACGCAACGTAGCTCTAAATCTGCTGATGAGCCATGACTTAATTTTTTTAATTAATACAGCCCAATTCCTCGCCTTCGCCAATCGTTGCACCGCAAGCTTGGTAGCCACCTGCATGTTTGTAAATATACCCGATTTTGTTCTCCGCTCATGCAGCAGACCAGCTCCGGCCACAGGCCTCATTCACGTTCAGCAGATACGCTATGCGATGATGCTTAACACACTGTCTGCGACTTTGTAGACATGTGGAAGCTACTTTCGCTTCCTTTTCTTGGTGTCATTGTTTGCAACATAGGGCAAACTCCTTGACAAGGTGTAGCTACGCTCCCCCACTTTGCAAAAAAGCTTTCTATGCACTTACCTGTCGACGCAGTTCCGTGTGTAGGATGTTATCAGCAACAAAGGCATTGCATTTGACTAAGATTTTAAACTATCTCTCATGACTGATTTTTTTCGGGTGAGCAGATGCTGCTGCATGCTGCTTGAACAGCCATCTATCTGTGCATGATATATGTGTTTACTCTCTCACTACAAAGGGGATGTAATACCTCTACAGCACGAGTCTTAGAGCCCGTGGAAAGCTGAGATCTACAAATTGTGTTGGCAGCTGCTGGTGGGTCTTAAAAATCGTGAACTTCGGTATGACTAAATTCTACAATCTAATAGGCAGTTGTCCTTCAATCTAACCTTAAGGTTAGTTGGATTCAGCAATTTTTCCAACTACTTCTAATCTCTAGAGAATTGCTGCGTGACGGGGCAGCGGCTTTACGTGAAACCATGTCAGGTGACGTTTGTGCATTCACCACAAGAGTGCGCGAAGTCTTCCGTCAGACAAAACTGTATACATTTAAATGTTTTTTAGTGGAAGTGGTTCTAGAACGAGCATTGGCAAAAAAATTCCTCCTTTTGCTTACATGTCCATATTTATTAGGTGGGCCTCTAATACCTAACAAATATGCCAACGACGGACCTCAAGTTCTGCCTCTTGGCACTCGCTCATTTCTAGGTCACGGTCTCCTGGACAGG
This sequence comes from Taenia multiceps, assembly GCA_001923025.3. Classification (NCBI taxonomy): domain Eukaryota; kingdom Metazoa; phylum Platyhelminthes; class Cestoda; order Cyclophyllidea; family Taeniidae; genus Taenia; species Taenia multiceps. The sequence goes on along the minus strand of CM010312.1, from coordinate 898,516 downwards.
TTGTGATCTCACGCAATCATATTGCTTAAGGCATTCGCCAGATTGAACTCAGTTGAGAAATTGATATTTTAGGCCACTTAGCAATCATTGAAAAGTCCTAATTTGTGCCACGTGGTGTACCTGTTAGTTGCGAACAAGCATACCTGTGCTGCGCTACAAACAATGCAGAATGAAGCATAAGTGGTTTCAACCTCACCAAAGCACAAAAACATTTTAGTGTGTCATTATGCAAATGAAATTCGGAACATCATTTTACGATCTTAAGCGCAACGCAAATCATTTTGAAAGGAAGTGTGCCACAGGTCTCCACAGAATCAAAGGCGTACCGAAAAGGCAGGCCAACCTGCTAATCGTGCTGTAGCTTTCTGCTCGCCTTCGAATGAACTGAGGTTATTGGTGGTTTAAGTAGAGTGCTAGTCCCATCCACACTCCCAGATTAGTATTTAGGTTGCATAGTTAGTGATTCTAGTGAAATTTGTTCAATTGACTAGCACTATGCAATTCACTAAAGAACGCATTTACGATTTTCGCCTCCTAGTTTGCTGCAAAATGTTAGCAGTAAAAGTGAACACAAAGATTAGCATACTCTTGTGCTGCAGTCCATTCTATAACTGATGTCAAACACTATTTGTACAAATATTTGCAAATGGAGAGCAGCATGCATGTTCTCATAGTATCCTACTGGCACGGTGGTATGCTGGTGCTGCACACATACTGCCAGATCATCCTCGCAACCTGGACAGCTGGTTTTGCCAATGGTTAACGCTCTTAAATAAGGGCGAACTCAGAGATTTTCGAAAAAACACCTACGACTGGATCGAAACACAGAACTTATGCAGACGAAATCGAAGTAAGAACAATAGATTGCGAATGCATTCTAGTTGCGAGACAGAAATGGCACAAAAGATATTTCTTGATCGCAGCTAGGTGAAAGAAACAGGTTGTTGGACCTACTTAGTTAAATCTGGAGCAAGGCGCGTATCCAATTTTTTAAAGACGAAACACACTGTAAAACTCTGAAATACGGTTGGAACGCCGAATAAATTCTGGCCTGAAGTTGATTCAAATTAATTCCCTATCTCTTAGCTTACACATTAAATCGCATTCGTAGCAAACGTGAAGCTCAAAAAAGTTAATAACCTCAGTTCTAGCACACTTGCCATGTTTGCAATTTATGTGGCAAAGTTGTTGATCTTACGATTCCATTCAATTGCACATGCCTTTGCAAATCATATTAACGGAATAAGAGCATGCATGGTTCAGGTGTTTTGGCTGCTCAATTCTGTCCACCACTCCTGTCATGCCATTAGCCAGTAGTGCCCATACTTCTTCACTGAATTAGCAGTGGCGCAAATCACATGTTTCTGGTTGGATTTGCAGTCGTGAGAGTAGTATGAGAATGTCATATGTGCACACATTTATGTATTTATAAAATGCAGTGAAGGGTTGACCACGATTATTATGCATAACGAGAAAAGGGGCGATACCTAAGGCAACTGTTGCACTAACATTAATTTAAGCTCTACAACGGAGAGGAAGGATGTCAATCTTCCTGCCTTAAAAGTATTTTAATGCTTCACTTTTAGCCGCTGTTTTTGATAAGCTTCCTGCTTCACTGGAACCCATAGGTTTCAGTGGGTAAAAAACGCTTTCCCAAAACAATCATTGATGTAGCCACAAGCTGTGATGTTTAAGTGAGGCTTGAGAAGTCATTTAATAAGAAGACATCTGATCGTCTCCATCATTTCGTCTGCTCGCTACAAGGCTAGCCAAACAGAACTTATAAGTTGCATTTTCATTGCCTTCAGTCTTCCCGGGAAGGCGTTAAGGCATGTCATTCTGATGCTTGATGCAACGTGTCAGTTGCCTATCGATGTCACAGGATCATTCACATATGAATCTCATTTGCGAACATGGGAATATTTCCTGCTAGCCATGCCAGAATATTGTGTTGTGTGGACTCCAAGAAAATGTGATTGGTTTGCATATTTAGCGACAACGATTTACAGTGAACTGATGAAGCCGTATTCTGTCGGTTCTTAGACACCGCTAGACCCGATCGTGTCAGGACAAGAAAATCATCGTGTAGTAGGTTCACTTCTGCAAGCATCTCGTTAGATTATTTTCTCCAGCATTTTATTCCATTGTATTTATATCCGTCCGCATACCATCAGCTCTGATGTGGACTTCACGGCCTGTATAAAGTTGTCTTGGTGTCAGTTGCATGCCGTTTGTAAAGTTGTGTTAACTTTCCATTTCAAATAATATGAAATGCAGTTGTATGTGGTTGTGGAACTAGATTCATTTACATAAGTGTGCTCAGAGCTCTGAGTTGCTCACAATACAAGACGCCAGCTGGCTAAGATCTCACGCCTCTCCATTGGGCACTTAATACGTCCTAATGGTCACCAATGGCCTTAATTCCCAACCAAGGATAAAGTCGAAGACAGCATTTGCAAGTGCAGGGTTTTAGCATTAACTATTTATGGAAAGTCGTACCTTAAAATGCGTGTGCATGTCCACAGATACACTACTTTAAGTGCTACACTGTCATTCAACCATTTTGGCATGAATATAGTAATTGTTGAAATGAAGTTGACTGCTTCCACCTTTGATTGCAACTCGAAATTAAGTTATCGATTAGGCTGACTGAAGTTGTGTCATCAGTGCAATATATGTTGCTGCTTCAATTAAATTTGGCGTAAAGATATATGGTTTACGAAGAGCAGTGTTAAGCTTGGAGGAAATTACCGCTTTTTGCAAAGGCAACTCGTAACCCATGGTTGACACAAATTTAGGTCCTGCAGCTAGGTAAGCATGAGTTTCGTTTTACGAGACGATGAGAACCAAGCAAAGTGAGTGATGGATAAGTGCATATTGCTTGCAAGAGTGAAATCATGGGACATAGGGGAGAAGGCAATTTTTAAGAACGGGAAAAATCCAAATTTATTTTGGATTAGCATCGCACTACATTTATGCGTTCGTGTTAAAGCATTGCTATAAACCACGTTTTGTAGGTGTACCACAGTGCTCTGACATTTTCTGCACGGATGTGCTAGGACACATAGATGAGTGCTTCTGTGTTATCTGTAGGCAACTGGCACATTGCATCAACCATCAGGGTGACACGCCGTAACAACTTCTTGGAAGAACCGCGAAGAATGTAAATGCAACTGTGCAAGTAGATTAGGTGATGGGGACGATCACATGTCCTCTTATTAGGTGACATTCTTGACATCACTTTAACCTTGCCGTTTACGGCTGCATTAAGCGCCATACTCAACAGTGTATTCATTCACTGACACTTATAGATTTCAGTGGAACAGGAAGATTACCAGAAGCATAGACTACAAGGTAAAGTATCAAACATGTTGAAGTAAAATTCATGACACTTTTCTTCCCTTTTGCAGACGTAAAATCAATGTTAATGCATTAGTCACTATAAATGCAGCTTCTTTCCTCATTGCGTACAATAGTCTTGGCTATACATAATGGTACATGGGGTTATGTACGCATGCAATCTGCGGATGCGTCACCCATGTTACTGTGTTACTGTGGTATGCGCATTATGATAAGAACAGGTTAGCGACGAAGACACTGGTTTTCTGCGACTGCAGATCTAGTTAAAAACAGACCATTTGCACTGCCACATTTGCAGTGAATCAGCTAATGTTTGTTAAATACGACGCTTAAAGCAACCATGATCTACACTGCTGAAGTGAGGCCTCAAATGCAACCTAATAAGGTGGTATGTGGTCAACTCCATCACCTAGTCTTCTTGCCACAACGCTAGCTAAACAGAATTCACACAGTCACATTTGCATTGTTTTCTGCCTACAGATTTTACAGAAGCACTTACAAATGATTCCCACACGCAAATATGGGTAATTTTCCCATAGCAGCGACAGTGCATTGTTGCATGTGGACTCTAAGAAAGCACTGATTTATTTGCACACAAGTTTTGCCTAAATTTGCACGATCAGGTGGGTCAAGCTACACATTCTTCTTACAAGGCGTCTTTGCCTAGCCAATTTGATTATTTGAATGTCAAGAAACACACAGAGAATTCACAATAAAGAGGTAAATTGCCTACGGATGTGTGGCACCAAGAAAGTCGCTTTCGGGCTGGTGACAATATAAGGGCAAGCATACAATTAATATTTAATTTAGTGTTTCTGGAACAAATAAGCTTAGAGCAATTTAATTTTTGTTAATTGTTGCAAAGCGCTGTTGCATTCTTTGCACAGAAGTTCAGGTCCTGCACACCTCCGTGAACATACTTCATGTCATTTCTGTTCCATCGTTAGATCTTGTACCACAGGCACTGCTTCTGAAGACCGTGGATTTTGCCTGCGCTTCAATAGGAGCAACCCTCCACGCATCACAGTAACGTCCTGCCGTTTATTTGAAGTTTATCAAACGAGTAGACTGTTATGCTTTTGGTGGCAAATGAACTCAGTACGCTGCTTGCCTTAAGTTATTTGATGTGATATGACAGAAGTAGGCCATTTCAATTTCAAATCGAACATTTGTTTGTTAGATATAGGTCGCACTTTGCCTAATGCCGAATGCTCATGCAAAGGAAAGGACCTCAACCTCTAGCAACACTTTGAGGATTTTTGCTTCTTTGACAACTTAACAGAACGGAAAACAAACGCAGGTCTGAGTCACTTAATTTTACCAAATCACATGGCTTTGTACTGGTAGTTAATATTTATTGTGCCTCATAAAGCTGTATTTTGTGTTATGTCGTATACACTTGAAGTAAACAATGATTGCGACTATTGCCATCGATCTTTGTCTGTCAGTCACTACTAGGAACGAATTTAACACTTCCTTCTGCATGCCCTGAAAAATGCACAGCACTCGCTTGTAGAACCGCGTATGCCGAATAAGAACATGTGCCCATCCTCCAGCAGAAAATTATCAAGCTTTGAATTTGAACAAATGAAAACCATGCATAAGCTGTCGAAATTATTGCTAATTAAACAGAACTACTAACAAGTTGGTACAGCTCTGTCTGCAGCATTCTAACCCATCACAACTTCCGTTCCCTGTAATTTAATGAAATGCTTTTGGAAGCATATTGCATGTAAGAGGCCAAGAGACCACCTTAAATGCCGGAATTAGTGATTGTAGGTCGTTAGGTAGGATGCATTTTTGGTGGTGCTTCGGATTGAGGAAGCATTATGACAGCGCACTTTAAACGCCTGTGCTGTTCGTATTTACTTCACCGATTATTTCCCCCTACTTGGCAAACATGATTAAGACTGAAACTGCAAAACTGTCAGGACTGTAATATTTTTGAACCAGCTGCACCTATCCTGCAATTTGCTTATCGTCAAGATTAAAAGCGGACATATTTCACTGCCAGAGAATAATGCCTACATGGCCGATATGGCTCCTATTCGCCCCTAATTTGCCCTTTTGAAATGACACATCGGCTCTATAGGCCTTTTTTATCAAAACGACAAAAGGCGATATTAAATGTTTGTTATTCCCTTTTCCTACTCTTCTCTTCATGTGAAAAGTAGAAAATTTGATCCTTTGAGGCCAGCGCTGCAGACGTGGTTAAAATGGTGGCAAATACGATGCCGGCTAGATAAGAATATTCTCAAGCAATCACAAAATACCCCTCCGTTTTGCAAATCAATCTCCTTTACGAACTGCAGTTCTCTACAAGCAGAACGCAAGCAAGCCATAGACAAATACAAGGTATGAGGCTCATACTGACTCTGCTACTTTAGGTTACCATTAATTGCCACCACGTAACACGGATGTTAGAATTTGGAGACGGTGCACTAAGTCATGCTCTCTAGGGCAGAAGTTGGACTGGCCTTGATTTGAGTGGCAGTGACAGGACGGTCTTCAGCATTATAGAACGTATGCGTCCCACCCATTTCTTCACAATTAAGCTTAACAGTATGAAGGAGTGCTAATGTCAACGTTCTATTCTCAAAAGAAACCGAACAAGGCCAACCCCTTGTCATGCGGTCCTTTCAGTCTCAGCGGTCCCCAATGCATATGTTTAGGTCTACTAGCCTCCCCATGCGGCAGCAAAACATGCTCATTAACAGTGCTTTGGTTATTAAGAAGTCTATGCCTTTCACAACCACCTGGCATAACAGTCGCACATTCTGATCCACTCGAACTTCTTGGTAACTAGCTCATACTTGCCCTTCAGACTGCAAGTTAAAACAATCAGGTGACAAGTCATATTAAATGGAATTTAATTTTCGGCCAAATACAATCCGCTGGCCACTTATTACTAAGTTAGGTTGTTTCCTTTTAATAAGGAACTCTGCATCTGATTGCATATCTTATTCGCCACTTTAGTAATCACTGCACTTAGTCGTAGTTGATGATTCTCGGTGCTAATTACATTCTAAGTATTAATATTCGCTCGGATATGACTTGATTTTCTTTAGTCTGGGTGCACTTCGTGGTAGCAAACAAGTAATTTTGGCCTTCGTTCCTCCATTGACGATCTGTGTGCTTGCAGTTTTTCATTGCTTTCTAATGCTAGTAGGAAGGCAGAGAGTTGGACACAATTTTTGTCGCCGGAATGCTTGGCGATTGGCAAGGAGCTAGGCCTTGCATATAGCCCCACAGTAACACTGTTCTGAGATTGTGTGCAACCAGAGCACACTTTAAGTGGATGCTAAACAAAGGTGGACGCAGATGCAGTAAGGCGAAAGGATGCCGCTCCAACGTCTTGAACATAATTTTGTGAGGGATAGAGGAGAGGGTAGCCGGTGTCTGGATTGTGAAACAAAAGGATGGTGCGCCCATAATTTTGGCTGAAATTGTCCTTAAAATATCTACTAAGCAATAAGGTTTCTTTAGCCATGTCATCGTAGGAACAAGACTTTCGTTGCAGTCTGCAGGACCGCACGGAGACGTTTGATTTTTAATGGGCTGTCAAATGGACCCAAACAGAAGCATAAATCGGAGTAAAATGAGCTCATTACTTGCTTTAATTTGGCGACGCCTTTGGAAATGACTTGAAAATGTACTCTAATATGATTGAAATGCTAAAATATCCTATGAAACTGAACACTTGATCCACACCGTGTTGAGTCGAAACAAAAACCTTTCATGCATGATGATTGTGCTCAATTTGAGATTCCAATTTAAATGAAACGAAGAGCTTGCCATTTGCGGGCTGGGGACTGCCGCGCTGACCAGCTGAGTAGAACTCACTTCGAATAGCATCATTCCGATCGTTTTTCCTGCTAGCATGTCTTAACGCATAGTTGTGCACACATTCAGACCACAAGTTGTGCTGCTTAAATATCATTAGTAAGTTAATTCTCAGACCCTTAATCTGCTCGCCCTTTATTGGTCACGGTACTGACAACTCCCTAATAGATGTTTCTCATTTTCTGGAGTGCAGGTATGATGGTTTACGGAAGGTTGTGCAGTTACAATAGCGAGCACATGTTACCAATTTCTCAGGCTGTAGTCATAAAGGAGGCACTTGAGAGTTAATTTCCCAAATTTGTTCAAATAAAGGCGATATTTTGCAGCTGCTGTTTTCTATGATGATGCGGAAAGTACACAAAAGGTTTTGAGCTAGTTAAATCTGTCCAAATGTCTTAAAAAGTTAAAAGCAGATTTGTTCATGCCAACTAGGCAACGTGTAGACTTCCCTGCTTGCATATGCAGGTACTTAAGTCAACTTGCATTTCCTCGACCTTCCTGCTCTCACCGATCTCCATTTACAGATGCGCACAAATCATGCATCCACTTTTCTTAAGAAGTTGGGCAATATGTTTGTTCTCAGGTAAAGTTATTCCGCGAATACCGCGTCCCATATTTTATAAATCGTTTCATGCCTTGATAACATTAACCGTTATACCCTTCGTGTGTGCATGACAAGTAGCAGCGAATAATAGCTCTGTGGTAAGAATCCTGCTGGTTTCCATCAAAATAAGTTAAGAGCGTCTCTCGCTGGTTTCGGCACATTCAATTCCGAACCTATAGACTGCTACTACCCTTGATGTGCTGAGGGCTCCAGTTGAGCACATGGACGCTAAAATTCTGTTTCACGTGACGTTGTTTGGCTGATGATGTTAAGCGGACGGATGAATGCGACCGCAAAAGTGTGCTCCAAATTGCTGAACATGCTGCATTTTATAACCCGATGTTAGTCGAATCTGCGGTCTGCAGTGAACAAGGCGATAATTTGAAGACGCCCATATGAGGCCGGATACGTAGCTCACCAGGATGAAGCCTAATGAAGATACAGCATGACACCGACCAGACTATGGGCACCTCTAAAAGATTCGGATTTGGATGCCACTGGTAAATGCATTAGCCCTACAGCACTTTCTTTTAAAAATAAAGTGATCCAATGGATTCAAGAAACAATCTATCAATGCATTTATGCAGTCCTCTTAAATGGACGGAACACGGGCATCCTGTGCGCATCCAGATGGGGTTGTGGGTGTGTAAGGGCAAGTACTGCAGACATGATGGGAGGAAAATGGGGTGGGGTGAGGTAGTCACGGTGAGTAAAATTGAACATTCCCCAGTCCATATCGGTTTGAACATACCTGCTCATGCGAACAGTGCATGGCCCTGTTCACATTGTCACCGTGCCCACCTTCACCAGCACACACCCGTGTAGGTAGGGTGTGATAGCTTGCGCGGCCTAGGTATTTTACCTGGTGAAGCCGATATCAATGGACCAGTATTTACCCAAATGGTAGAGCATTAATTTATCCCAAGTGTTACCACTACAATGGTATCTGTAGTTCAGATGCAGTGCCCGTCAAGTAGTGCGATTACACGGCTTTTAGCGGCCTTCGCAGCCATGGAATTCAACTTAAAAATTTTGCACATAATGGTGGATCCACAACGACATCCCTTTTCGTAATTAGCTGTCGTAAATGACATCAGTTGAATCTTGAAGTAAATGGCATGTCTACACCTGAAAAACCAGTTTAGGTCCGTTGGGTCAGAACCGATCAATAAGTTAACTGATGGCCTAAAAACATTACAAAGCTCTAGCAGTTAAGGAGAACACCGCAACCACGAATGAGGTGGGCGATAGACTACAAGTTGCCATCATAGGCTACATGAATGCATGCAATTATGGGACTGCCAACACAGACACCAGCCAGGCAGCAATACATGCAATGGCAGGCATATTTCTAAGTCGCTCGGTTGAACAGCAAGCAATATTCAGAACAACCAAAGATAGCCTCAGGTTTGCAGATACTGATGCTCGCTTCTCCAGCTCAATAACGAGTCTAACCATGAGCGATTGGGTAAGGGGTACTTCCTGTGCATTATCTGCAAAGTAATACAACGAACAAGATCTGTGTAAATTGTCAGTTGGCCCCACGGCCAGTGCAATGGTTTTGGAATAAATGCCCCTCCTTGCTTAATACTGAACAGTAAGTGGAAATACAAGGTCACTAAAGTGAGCATTGGACGTGAGCAACTGAACCGGTAATAAAGGAACGAGAAAATGGTTTAACCTATTTTTGGCATAAGCTGAATAAAATTCATAAAGTAATTTAATTAAAATGCTGCCTTTTTAGGTGAAGGAAGAATTCCTGCCCTATTAACAAAGCAACGCAGCAGATGCCGAATTTCAGAAAAGTCGAGAAGTGCAAACAAATGCAACGCCTCTTACACAATAAGATCTACCATAAGTCCAGTGCGGCGGATCAGAGCGTGATTTTACACCCAACATACTTAGCCTTACCCTTAAGACTGACTAAATGCCGCCCACAATTAAAGGTGCAGCCTTTGGAGTTCCAAAGCGTACAGAACTGCAAATTAGTTTTTATCAGGACCTGAAAACTCAGATGCACGTTCGATATGTTACAAGCTATCATATATAAATACACTACCGCATACAGCAATATTCACGGACACCATTTCGCTCGCGTGGTATCACGACCACTAACCCGGAGTCGTATGAACTGCTAGCCCCAGTATTCACTAAATGAATGTTTAATATTTGAAGCATTGCATTGACGAATGCACCATTTTACATCTTAGGCACTTTTCCCCAACATCCAGTTCATTTAACCTGCACAGATCGTTTAAACCAGTTGTAGCATAAAAATGACAGATAAGGCGAAAGCGTAATCTTCCCTGACGAAGTTGAAGTGGCAAAGCAATTAAAAAATCTCTCTCTGCCTGTCCGACATTTAAGAAATCGAACGGAATCGCTTCAGTTAAGACAAATGGTATCGCAAATCGTGCAGTCGTTACAGGTTTCCGACATTGCCTGTAATTTATAGAAATGAACAAGTAGAAGCACAATCGTTAGCTTTTACTTTGGTGCCTGAATAAACTTTGTAAGCAAATACTTCTTTGCAACCATAATGGCCACAGTAAAATTGCTGGTAGCAATTTGAACAAAATTCTTAGCTGACACTGGCTTTAGGACACATCAAACCGCATTTGACATTTGCAGCTTTACTTTATTTTAATGAAAGCTGTCCAGGTTGAATTTAAGCTGTTTTATTGTTGACGATCGTGTCCCATCGTTACAGGCGTACCAGTTGCATGAATATTTCAAAGATATTGGCAAGACGTCCCTCATTTACATCTCAAAAGATTCTTTTGTTTAGTTCCTCAAAGCTGTTTAACCGAATAAATTACTTCGTGGAAATTGGAAACACTGAAGCGTCAATTGCCTTGCAATGGGGTTGGCCTATTCCAATTTACTTCTGCCTTTGCTATTGTGAATGAAAAAGTTTTGTTGTAAAGTGTGTGAGGCACCGAGGTTGCAAAAAATGGGATTCCATTTTCCACTCGGGTATCGATGGCACCTGCTCAGTCACAAGATTCGCATATGCACAGACCTCTCGTATCCTGGTCACGACTCCCATTGCTGTTGTTGTAGTTTTCTTTTGCCTCTTTCATGCATATGTCGGCCTTGTACCCAACCGAAGACCCACCATTGTATGGAATCATTTCGTATTGCCAAGATACAAGTAGGTGGTATTTGCTAAAATAACGATTTTTAGCGCATAAAATGCACTCCTGCTTTGCAAATGACAGGAATAATGAGATGCTACTGGTGGCAGATGTGACTATCCCTCCAGGCAAGCGTCAAGTTAGATACGATTATCATCATGGCCCTTCTGTTTGGTGCATGACGCTCGCAAGTATACCATGCTGCATTTACAATTGGCATGGTCTCCTATTTCAGTTCCATTGTTGTCCCTAAAAATCAATGTTTGCTGCTTTGCATTCGATGCAGATTATCGCAGTAGGCTCTCATCTCATTAAATGTGGTCATCACGGGCAGTAATACTCAGTTTGATGTTTGTGCTGTAGCATCTGCGCAAGACGCTACTGCTCAACCCAAAAGCCCCTGCCTTTGTATTTACATCGTAATGAAGGCCTTCAGAAGTCGAACTGGACTACACTTTGCTCATTCCACCTATTTATCACCTCGAAAATGCCAAATCCTTTAAATTGTGCACTATTTAGCAAGGCGTTGACTTTTGAAATTAGCACCTCGATCATTTTGTGTCTTATTGGTTTCACGCCGACAAGCCTTGTGCTGTAAAGTAAAGAAAGCAAACATTTCAGCTTGTTGTGCCCTTGTGGCCCAATCTCGACTACGCTTGGAAGCCAGCATGCCATAAAGATGCATAAGTTTCTCCTCCTGTGGCTGATGGAGTACTCATGGTATGGTATCCACAGTAATCCAGGTATTGTAAACTGAGAACATTTTACGTGCATTTAGTGCGAGCGAAGACAAACTAAAACCTCTCATTTAAGGCATTCAGCGACTTCCATTCTCCTAAATGGTCCTATTGGTTAAGCAATCCCTAGGTAATGAACTGTGCCAATGGATCCTGAAACACTAGACCCTTACTTGATTTGACACCATCTTGGAACGATGGTGCCTCAGAACTTCGGAGGACACATTCGGTCATCTCTGCTAGATCCACCTGGCCACTGTGCTGGAAGGGATTATTTTTCTTGCTGATGGCTTGTGGTAGGATGTAAGGAATCACCATTATGAGTATTTTTCAATGACAGCTCTGGTCTATGCTGGTTTCTGTATGCGAATGCGGCATCTGAATTACTATGCACGTTCGAGGACGGGTGGTATTTTACTTTTGCAGTGGGCGATGTAAGTCGCCATATGCCTTTCCACAAACAATCGGTACACATGTCATTTTTCAGGCCAGCATAGAGGGAAGACGCCCTCAGAATTGCGTGTACTAGGAAGTGATGGTAGCCTGTCTCGGCTTGCGAGTAGAGTTGTAACGCTCAAAGGCTTAGAAATGCGAAGTCCTCGATAATTAATATTCGTTGGATTGAGTAGGACATCTATTGTATAAATGTGCAATTTAAGTGGGATTATGCTTCGAACCTGGCACACACATGGTTTGCTCACTCTTTCAAAGATGTCCTCTTTAATCTCTGTAACAATGGGATATGCGCTTTTGTACTGCATTTATTAGTTTGATATGGCACTTCATCGTCTCCCCCACCTCCAAAAAGCAGGCAAAGTTCAGTACGTGGTCACCAAGAGAACAAAGCAGGCACGAATTCCCGCAAAATGCATCCCTGTTATGAGGCTTTAAATGACTGTATGATAATCCTGTGTTCTAAGCATTTTTAGGTCCCTGGTTTCATATATAGACTTAGTCGGTGCACGGGTGTTTCTTCCGCAGTATTAGGATGATATCACCACTTGACTCGATTTCCTGTCTGCTAATATTCTAAGGTATGCTGCTTCCATTCTCACTCGTGTGCAGTTGTACGCATGTAACCAAACTCGAATCAAATATAGCGAGCACGTTCCAGAAGAGCGAGATATCGAATCGCACAGTGATATTGGTAGTAGCCTTCATTACATTATCAAACCGCTAATAAGAAGCATTTTGTTGAGATTTATATGAGTTTCATTTTGCTATCTACCTTTAAGTACCTCGAGAAATGCGCCACAATTTGCATATGGAAAGTTTGTTTCACTTAAATACTTGATAAATAGGGTTAAACTAATTTATAGTATTGTGAATGGGTTCTTCTTTTCCTCCTCCTCTTCCCTTACTACCTTATTAGAAGAAGACCTGGCTTTTCTTGGCATGCTTTATTTAGGTAGAAACACTGAGTGGGTAAGGCTAGACTACTGGGCCTCGTTGTCCGGAGCTAAGGAAGCACACGTTGACTCAGTCTCGGCCACGCGCAGATTGTGTTCCCGCCTCCCACCTACAAGGCGTATATAAACACAAACATTATTACACAGCCCCCTCCTTTTTTTGAGCACCGTCCCCGGTGCCACTCTCGCCCATTAGTTTAGTTATGCCATCAAGGGTTTTCCCTTCCTCCACTATTCCGTAGACTTTGTCCTCATATCCAACCGGCGGAGGGCCTTTGTAAGGTCGCATCTTATTGTGGTGTACCGTAATTGGTTGAGTACGAAATTCCGCGTTTCGGACGAGGTAGTTCGTGGGAGAGAGGATTCTTACTACGCGGAAGGGATCTTTGCTCCATGGGTGGTAGAATTTCCGATGGGTTCCAGGTGGAGGAACCGGCTTGTATATTTGGACAAGATCTCCTTCGCGATAGGTGTTGGGTCGGCTGCGCTTGTCGTAGATCCTCTTTTGTCTACTATAAGACGTTTGTAGGTGTCGCCGCGCCAAATTGAACGTCTTTCTTATCCCTTCTTTTAGACGTAGAACGTAATCCGGCACATTGTCGGGTGTTGTCTCTTTGCTCGGGATAAAGATGTCGGACGGAACTCTCATTTCGCGTCCTGTGAGCATTTTGAACGAAGAAACGCCCGTTGACGTGTGGACTGTGGCTCTATACGCTAACAAGGCGCGTCCCAGGCTCAAATCCCAGTCTTCTGGCTTCGCCCCCTTGGTAAAAGCCTTCAGGAGTCCCACCAGGGTGCGGTTCGTTCTTTCCACCTGGCCGTTGCCTTGTGGGTGTTCTGTTGTCGTGCGTGTCTTGCTAATTCCGAGAGTCTTGCACAGTTCCGTAAAGAGCCGACTTTCGAAATTAGGACCTTGATCACTGTGGACTGATTCGGGGACACCGTGTTGACAGATCCAGCGGTTGAAGAAGGTTGAAGCGACTGTTTCAGCGTCTTGAGACTGCATGGCTTCAGCTTCAGCTACTTTCGTGAAGTAATCAACCATAACCAGGATATACCGGTTTCCTCTTTTGGTGGGTGGCAGAGGACCCATAATGTCAATGTCCACCCTTTCGCCCGGGAATCCTGTAGGCATGGGTTGTAGGGGTGCCATCGCTGTTGTGTGAGGTTTCTTGAAACCGCTACATGTGATGCAGGTTCGGCAGAAGTCGAGTACGTCCGGGGTAAGAGAGGGCCACCAGTATCGTTTGCTCGAGGCCTCCACCATCTTCTTCACGCCCACACGTCCCAATTGCTCGTGTAACTCCTGGAGGACTGTTTGTATTAGCGAGCCGGGAACAAGAAGACGTTTAGGGGACGTGGTGTCTTCTTGATACCATAAAACTTCGTCTTCCAGAGTGAGTTTGGGCCACTGTCGCCATATCTGTTTGGCTGCTTTGCTGGACGATTTCATCTCTTCTGCAGTAGGCTTGAGTGAGGACGCCAGAAACCTTTCGTATAGCAACGCCGTGTCGGGATCTGAACTTTGTGAATTTCTCCACTGGTGCCTAGTGGGTTCGCTCAAAAATAGCGTGCCCACTATACCGCTTTCCCTCTCTGCCGAGAGAGGTCTGCGAGACAGTGCATCCGCGTTGCCATGCGAAGTCCCCTTTCGGTACTGCACTGTAAAATCGTATTGCTGCGGTTCTTCGTACCAGCGCGCCACCGAGCGGTCAATCTCCTTCATTGTTTTTAGCCAGGTCAGCGCTTGGTGGTCCGTTCTCACAATGAACTGTCTTAAGTGTCGAACCATTGTAAAGATAGCGTACAGTTTGCGTTCCGTTGTACTTTTCTGTCTCATTTTTTTATTGAGCCTGGTGCTGGCGTATGCGATTACGTGTTCTCTGCCTTCTTTATCCCGTTGGGATAGAACACCGCCTACGGCCACGTCACTGGCGTCTGTGTCTAGGACGAAAGGAGGTGCGCCGTTCTCGAAGTTGGGTAAGGCCAGAACCGAAGCGGAGCAGAGCCTGCGTTTTAGCTCTTTAAAGGCCTCATCGTGTTCGTTCTCCCACGTGAAATTCTTTTTCGCCTGTTTCTCTGTTAATTTGTGCAGGGGACCGGCGATCTTGGCGAAGCCTTTGACGAAACGCCGGTAGTAGTTTGCCAAGCCGAGAAAGCTGCGGAGCTCCGTCTGATTGGTCAGTGTCGGCCAGGTTCTCACTTGGTTTGTACGGTCTTCGGTAACTGCCATCCCATTTGACGAGACTGTATGCCCCAGGAATGTAACCGAACGTTGAAGGAAGTGACATTTCTTTGGGTTTAGGGTCAATCCAGCGTCTCGGAGACGATCTAGCACTAGTTTCAGGTTGGCATTATGCTCTTGTATGTCTCTGCCAAAGACAAGAATGTCATCGAGGTAGATTATGCAGTGCTATGGAAAAAGTCCCCTTAGTGCAGTCTGCATCAGGCGCTGGAAAGTAGCTGCAGCGTTACATAGTCCAAACGGCATTGTCTGAAATTCATAGAGTCCGTTTGGCACTATGAAAGCTGTCTTCTCTCTGTCCGTCTCCGCCACCTCCACTTGCCAGTACCCGGACTTCAAGTCCAGAGTAGAAAACCACTTTGATCCGTGCAGGGAATCTAGTGAGTCGTTGATATGAGGTAGTGGGAGGGCGTCCTTCTTAGTCACAGCGTTCAGTTTCCTGTAGTCAATGCACAGCCGTAGGCTCCCGTCACTTTTCTTCACCAGCGCAATCGGAGAGGCCCACGGTGATTTGGATGGCCGTATCACGCCGTCGGATATCATCTCGTTCAGTAGACGGTTTACCTCTTCCAAAAGGGGCGGAGGGATGCGTCTCGGGGGCTGCCATATTAGTTTAGCTTCACCTGTGTCGATGGCATGTTTGATGATGCTCGTCCGACCGGGTTTGGTTCCTTGCCAAGAGAACATTCTGGAGTATTTGCACAGCAATGAGTGCAGTTCCTTCCTTTCGCTGTCGGTGATGTGTGTTAACCGTGAGCAGAGCTCATCCAGGTTGCTAACAGAAATACCCACGGTTTCGAACAGAGCACTGCAGATTTCGTCAGCGTCCTTTCTCAGGGAAGGCTCGGCCGACTTTACTGCTTTGTGCTGCTGGGTCGTAAAGGTACCTTCTGCGAAGTTCAGGATTGCTCCAGCATTGCGGAGGAAGTCGACGCCCAGTATCGCGTCACATACTAGTTCTGGACACATGATAAATTGTACTGTCCAGGACTCCTTCCCTATGGTGATATTTAGCGACGTCTCGCCGATCGCTTTCATCTTCCTCCCTTCAGCTGAGAGCAGCTTTATGGAGGACGATCGAGGACTGATCTTGCGGAAGAGATCTTTAAACGTAGCGGGGTTCACCAGGGACTTCACTGCTCCCGAGTCCAGGAGGAAACGACAGGGGTATCCTTCTAACTGGCCGAGAGCTTGTAGAAAAGGGCGAGGGGCGTTTGGGGGTTGGCAAGATAGCGAGAAGTAGGTCTCACCTGCTCTTGGGGTCTGGCGTGGAGGGATCCAGCGGGCACGTGGCTGAATTGGCCGTCGATGGGACGTCTGGGGGGTTAACATCACCGGAAGTTTCTGACGGAACTTGGACGCGGCCTTGACCAACCGATTGAGATCGTTGGTCTCAATTGCGCTGAGTTTCGCGGAGAGGCTTGGCGGTTTGACTCCATCGCAGAACTGGACAGCCACCCAGCTGGTAACTTTGGCTGGGGGGCAGCCTTTGAAGGCTCTTTCTGCCAGGAGTTGTAGGCTCCGAGCGTAGTCTTTGTCGGTTTCACCCACTTTTTGGTCTCGGCGGAAAAATTCTTTGGCCAGAGAGCGTTCACACTTATCAATGGCCAGCTGCGAGAGGATCTCACAGCAATGGTCGAAGTCGGAGTCGGGGGTGACTCCTGCCCTTAGTGCTGAGAGAAGAAGCTCTTGTGGAAGAGCCTGGAGAAGAAGCTGCACCCTCTGTTGCTGGGGGTACCAGTGGGTGTAGAATCTGGCAGTTTGAATCCAATCTTCAAAGTCGATATCGCCTTTGAAGGGGGGAAGGTTCGCCGACGCTGCCACCAGTGTGAAGGGGTTCTTCTTTTCCTCCTCCTCTTCCCTTACTACCTTATTAGAAGAAGACCTGGCTTTTCTTGGCATGCTTTATTTAGGTAGAAACACTGAGTGGGTAAGGCAAGACTACTGGGCCTCGTTGTCCGGAGCTAAGGAAGCACACGTTGACTCAGTCTCGGCCACGCGCAGATTGTGTTCCCGCCTCCCACCTACAAAGCGCATATAAACACAAGCATTATTACAGGGAGAGAGTAGCGAAGGATCCAAATAATGGCATTGTGCTAACATAGTGCCAGCATTTTGCGGTTGCTATAGCATTCGCAGACAATCGTGCGCCTTCCACATGACCGCATATTTTAAAGCGAATCAATGCAGTTTTCTTTCTTTACCTGGATTGTGGACGCCACTCTTATTTCAACCAGCCGAGTAACTATGTAGAAGTGCATTGTGCTACAACGCGCTGTGATAAGTCGTGTGAGCAGCTGCGCGTTGTGAGCTGCCATGATCACTCATAACGCATGTTTGCATGATGAAAATTGGTAGCATGTCCTGGTGACGAGATGAAACATTTCTAAGGTTCCGCACAGCGTCTCCTTTCAGATGGGTTTGAGTCTAGTTCTGTATACCCATTTCCACCCATAAAACACAGTTAAAGTGAACTTTGCAAGGGCGCTCTCTTTTATTGATGAAAAGGCTTTCTTGTCCTAATGTACTAAAAAATTGGATCTGATTTCACATTGATAGCGAAGTAGCATGAAATGAATATCTAATGATTTTGCATAAATACATGGACTGTTCTCAAAACCGGACATTTTAGCAACTCGTGCGTTGCATTTGAATTCCTCTTTGCGATTTGTGTGCAGTCGAGCAGTGAAATTTTTGAATTGATGTCACTTAATTCGTCCTCTCTTAGGATTTCTTAGTTCGTAATTATCAATAATGAGGTTGTTTGATGAATTCAATCATGATTTTTGCTCAGTTAGCTGAGGGTACTTATTTTGGAATAGTTGTAGCACTGGATATTGGGTGAGAAAAAGTGTCTGCGATGAAAACAAAAATCGTACTGAGGGTGCGGATCAATGCTTTATGGGTATGAAACACGCTTTGGGTGCAAGAGGTCTCGGGTTTGAATCCTGGCTGAGCCGGTATGTGTCATTATCGCAAACTGTATCTAAACCAATGCTTTCAGCGTGTTAACTACTGCACCACCAATTTTAATCTCCTTTCCTTCCACCTCCATCCACTCTACCACTCTCTCTCTCTGTCTGCTTCACACATTTAATCACCCTCCATTAGTCCACCTTCGTCCCAGTTCAACTTGATCTTAAATCAGCTGCATTGGCTGTCCGCAATATCAACAAGAGTAGGTGAATAAACATCATGCAAACTCGCGCATGACCAGTGGCTGATGTCTTGGAAAACAAAATCACTGAAATTGGGCAAAAGTCGCCGATTTCTTACGAGTTGATTCCTGCTGACCGGGCGCAAGGGCGCGGCACCGTACACAGAATTCTGGCCATGGAACACTGACCAAAGACCCCACACAGGACACATAGATTAAAGGTAGCAAAACTGGGAACCAGAGCCTCTCGCATGCAAAGCAAGAGCTACCTAATGAACTGCACGTCAGATCCATTCAATTGTTCATGATTCAATCCACTGTAGTAATCGCTTTGTGTTTAGAGCTATTGTCTGTGCAGGTTTGGAAGAGCAATGACCAATATTTCGCCACCGTGTTTGAAGACGAGCATCGATTCAATTCCAGATCACACCTGCTTCGTTAAGCATCAATTGCGCTGAGTTTCGCGGAGAGGCTTGGCGGTTTGACTCCATCGCAGAACTGGACAGCCACCCAGCTGGTAACTTTGGCTGGGGGGCAGCCTTTGAAGGCTCTTTCTGCCAGGAGTTGTAGGCTCCGAGCGTAGTCTTTGTCGGTTTCACCCACTTTTTGGTCTCGGCGGAAAAATTCTTTGGCCAGAGAGCGTTCACACTTATCAATGGCCAGCTGCGAGAGGATCTCACAGCAATGGTCGAAGTCGGAGTCGGGGGTGACTCCTGCCCTTATTGCTGAGAGAAGAAGCTCTTGTGGAAGAGCCTGGAGAAGAAGCTGCACCCTCTGTTGCTGGGGGTACCAGTGGGTGTAGAATCTGGCAGTTTGAATCCAATCTTCAAAGTCGATATCGCCTTTGAAGGGGGGAAGGTTCGCCGACGCTGCCACCAGTGTGAAGGGGTTCTTCTTTTCCTCCTCCTCTTCCCTTACTACCTTATTAGAAGAAGACCTGGCTTTTCTTGGCATGCTTTATTTAGGTAGAAACACTGAGTGGGTAAGGCTAGACTACTGGGCCTCGTTGTCCGGAGCTAAGGAAGCACACGTTGACTCAGTCTCGGCCACGCGCAGATTGTGTTCCCGCCTCCCACCTACAAAGCGTATATAAACACAAACATTCTTACAGTATAATAAAATTCAGCACAAGGGGGAGAAATATCAAACGCAACTCTTGGATTTTATATCCAGATGAAAAGCAAAACCCATGAATTAGTTTTCGCCTGGTAGAATTGAGCTGAAGTGAATCCACATCACAAGAGTATTTCAAGGGCTACGGACCCTGTTGCCTTGTTCCATTTAGCCTACCTCTGCTACCTATGCATTATGAGCAGTGGATGAATTGCAAGGCAGTTGCTAGGCTGATGGTATTAGAAGCCATTAACGATGTAAAACAATTTGCACTCACGAGGCAAATTAAGGGAGTGTGGTCTTGCAAAAGCAGCTTCAACGTGGATGACCTATTGTACTTTTCGGTTTGCATTCGATTGCGCTAAGTCGAAGACGGTAAAAGGTGCAATCGCATTGGTGGAAAGCAAACCTCAAATGCGTTTATGATTGTGTTCATAATTGAGTTAAGATTGCACAATAATTGTAACCAACACAGTTAATATAACTCGTTCGTCATATGTGACTACCAGTAACTGCATGCTGGAACATATATTGAGGGACAGCTCTGACGCTATATGACTTTGTGAAGGTAAACGCTGCGTGCTGTGACTGGATGTGATGCAATGCGCAGCATTAATAATTTACGTAAAATAGAGGATTACCTGTATTACAAACTGCTACACCACATCAAACCAATGTGGGCCGGACTAGTCATAGCCAAGTGGACATCGATGGGCTTATAAGCTTTACACAAGTCTGACGAGTTTCAACACGCATTCATTATGCAGGTTGTCCATAAATGACTCACATAGCCTGCAGGTCATTGCCGTGGTCTTCTTGCTGTACCACTGACGAATGTTTGGCTTTTTGCTTCATGACCGATGTTTACTGAGCATTCCTCCATTCTCCATGAAATCCGCTTTTTCAACAGGGAATGAGGAGGTGACTGTGGATGCAGTACAGTCGCAATCAAGAGGAGCTGATTGCGCGTCACTTTGGGGAGAGAAGGGGACTGTTTAATGCGTCGATTTTTGTGGAAAGGCGGGTGTTGGTGATGGAGTCACTTGTTCGTCTCACCGCTATGCTTTTGCCAGGTGGATCGTCGGTATGCAAAAGATTTGTGCTTACTTCGGCCTGGTATTGTGTCTTCTTTCCTCCTTTTCCTCTTCTTAAGGGGTACTGGAGGATTTAAGGCGCTGCAGCACGTTCGTATACATTAGTGATGGAGATGTTCTTACTTGTGCCTTGAAGCACTGTTAGCCATAGCTCATTTGTGTGACCATGTGACAGCTGCGCCATGTTGCATCGACAGGAATAAAAATGGTCCTATGTTATGGCCGCAGTTTGTTGGCGAGGTGATGAGTGTATATTGAAGTCTCCGACTGATGCTTCGGTCCTACTGTTAAGTGTGTTGTGAGGTGTTGAAAAATGCCATGCTACTGCTCAGCCTTGGGAATGGAATGAGAATTTGAAGAATGTGAGCAGGAGTAGACGTGGATAATTGAGTGTTTGCAAGGACAGGATAGGATGTACTTAGCCACTTTTTGCAGGGTAAGGCATGGCAGGGGGAGGGAGGGAGGATAGGAGAAATCTATACTGGATGCGTGAAACCGCAATGCGTCCTCCACTATGCGACTCCAAACACTCCTTCTTCGTCAGTTCAGCACGTAGTACTGTCATACAAACAAAAAGATTGTCATCAACATTAATGCCATCATTGAACAACTGCGTGGGTTTCAGATGTCCATGCGAATGGGAATAGCTGGCAGTGGGTCCTCTACGTTTTATCGCTTAAAGTTGTCGTGTCATCCGTAGTCCTTCACTTAGGTGAGAAGGAGGGGAGAGTTGTGCTACCAAGAGGTAGCATAACTTGCAACTATGTGAATAGAAACTGAACATGGCGATTCCACGAGGACATCTTTAAAAGCTTGCTAATTTGTTCCCTAGAAGCTAACGGTGCAGAGTCCGGTTTACGATGCAAAGGCATCATAGTCGGATAGGTAGAGAGAGTGTAAAGGACGAAAAAGCGCGAGATTCCTACAGGTTAATTGGCGTGTAGGGCACAAACGAAGAGCGTGTGAAGATTGAAATAGTGCAGGGTTTACTAAAATATGTAATTTCGTGAAAACTTAACTCTTAGTCTTACAGACAACGTCTTGACGGTGTGAATTCACTGGATGCTTGGCATTCCATTACCCTTATGCTCAACGCTTAGCCCTATCTATGAAATTCTACCAAATTTTTGTCCTTTTATTCTGTAACCCACCCACAATTTCTTGGCGACTTTGCCCATACGGCTGCAATTAGCCCGTGTTTGCGGCTTTCATCCATTTTTGCATCAGTTCTTTCCTAGACCATGCATCCGCACACCTCGAGTCGTTTATGCCTTTATGCCTACAGAAGTCGTAAGCCTCTTGTCGACGCATCCAAATCATCCCTTATGTCAATTAATCTGCCATATTGTCTACCTACTTCCCACTTTATCTTTTAGCACCGCTAACCATCTCTGACTTTGTTCGCAATGTCCTCTAGTCCCTTATTCTCACCCAAAATTAATGCATGCCAGTGCGTCTCAAACAGGCAAAGGTTTTGGGAATTGGGGTTGGTCTTGTCAGTAAGCATGGCATTCTGAGCGTTCTTGACCACAAACTTCATCAACAAACAAATTTGCAATATTATCCATGTTCTCATGAAAGTGCATTTTGGACGACCATTCATGCACAGAAGTGCAACTTCAGCATATTGCGAACACAGATGGAAAGATTAGTGTGCAAGCGCCCATACATTCGCTGATGTCGCGGTGATTACACTATGTTTCCAAAGTATGCCTCTGCAGTCTTTGCTTGCATTTGGTCTGAGGTAAGTGCAAAATTGCCCGCTGGATTGAGACTAGACAAGATTGACAATTACTGATTGTAGTTATTTGCGTGAGGTTCACTTGGTTCAACTTATCAGCAGACAAAGTTTAACTGTTACGAATTGCGTGAAAAAAAGTTACGAGGTACGATGATTAGGATCATCCCTGTTCCGAGTACGCCACTTTCTCGAGGGGACAGATGGCACGCGTCTCATGATGACATTGATATTTTCTGCATTTAAGCCTAACTGGTGTTGTGCTAAAGCCTCTATTGTTCCAACGAATCGGTTGTTACGGCTAACTAGTTTAAGCTCCCAATGCATAATTCTTATGCCTAGTCATTGTTATTAACGATGAATCACATCTGGTTGAACTGGTCATCAATTCCACCTGCTTATTCGCAATTGCGCAAAAGTGGCGCAGCACCTATATCGGATGCTGCTATACAATATGCACAAATTAACCCGAGATTTTGAACTGACACCTCCCAAAAAATGAAATGAGTGCGCGTTTGTCAACAAAATGCTTCATTTCTTCCTGTGTTCGGGCAGCTCTTACTTTGCCCTATATTATTTAGAGTTTATCGAACAAGAGTAAATATTTTTGCATAAAAGCACCTGCTTTCATATATCATTTTGTTTATCGAATGTCCTACCATGATTTTGTGTAGCATATCACCAAGTAGTGTCGACTTCAAGTTTATGCCAGCTTGACCCACTTTGCACTTATCAAATGCATGTGCTCGCATCGAGATCTTGAGCACAGATAGAACTTTTCATAAACCGACCAAAAAAGTGCGTTTGTTCCGTCGACTACTTTTTGTTATACAAAGCTGTCCTGGCTCTGCTTTAAGGCAAAAGGTGCCTAAACAGCACCTTGGTAAGGCGTGAGAGTAGACAATACGCTTGTGAACTTACCCGAGTTATCGTAATCGGGTTCAGGTAGATCTCACTATCGAAATGCAGAACAACGTTGTCATGCATGTGCTCAGATAATAGGAGACTACCGTGGGTGAAACAACGCATGCCAACGCACAAACGCCGGTGATGATGCTGATGTAGCGGTTAGGCCACATCTGCAACCGCCGCAAATGTACAGTCCTGTCACTGCATCTACTTTGCATTGCCGTATAATAAAGATGGGTCCAGTACAATTGATTCGGCCCTCCTTGCTCCTCTGGTCAAGGAAGGATTACCCAGTTACCGACCGATGACCGAGTCACGCATCATTTTACACTAGCAAAATTTCGCCTTCCATGGATTCCTAGTGTCTGTGCGTGCGTATATGGGCTGACAGAAAAGTATGAGGACGACTGACGAGAAGAAGGAAGAAGATACTGTCTCTCTACCAGCTCTATCAATCGTATTCTTTTCATAACGTGCCCACAAGCAATGGTTACCATCCATTTTGGATTATTACTTGACTCAAAATTAATGCAGCAGACAGCTGGAGTTGAGCGGCAAGTAGTTATTTGAAGCATCTAAAAGTGGATCCGTTTGATATTAAAAGGCAATTTTAAACAACTTTGTTTCCTCTTGGTGTTTTCAACGGCATATTTAATCATGTATTTAACCCCTTCTCTCCAAACCACCTCCTGAATAATAGGTGAGCATATGTTAAATTTTGACAAAATTATTAGAGCGAATCTTCAGTCAATAAACAGTCAGAAGTTTGCAAAGGGAGCACGCAAACCCGTGACTAACAAGGAAAATGAGGACGTCTATTGCGCTACTCACCCATGAGTTGCTCCACCACATAATAGCCAATAAAAAATGTGTTACGCGGCTGCGCTGCTTGACGACCAGCAGAGGAAATCAAGTTCAGTATGTGAGAGTGGGTGAATGTCGCACTAGTGTTGATATGGATCCGTAATACAGCACGAATCGCCAAAACCATTCAGGATATTATTGTGCTTGGAAAGAGTTCAACTTATTCCTACCTATTCCACTTCAAACTTAAAAAGTTGCACCTAGCATAATATGTTTAAAAAAGCCACTGTTAACATTTTCTTTGTACAAATCGCTCACGAGAGGATTATTTGCACAGTTCCCTTGCATCCCCAAAACAAATGAGCCAAGTCTGTCACTTGTAACTTAACAACCCCCTTTCATTAGTCTTTCCGTCACTTCAGAGTTTAACCTCGTCCACATTTGTGCAAACAAGGACGCCTTGTGATCGCAACTAGACTGCATGCAACTATAACGTTCAGTTATAATCAAATGCTGTTCTGCTACTGGCAGTTTAGGCCTTTTTATTCCATCCCTGGCAGACCAATGGGATCTGCGAGGGTTCCAAATCGGAAGGGAACAACTTCCACCAGTGTCCATGAAGTTCTTAAAGTAAAACTTTACTGATTTAATCCATTTAAGTAAGTGGAATTCTGAATACCTTTATCCCTATAAGCAACAGATCTTGCATGACCAGACAGTGCGACACAAGTTTCCCAAAATTCAAAGCAAAAGCATCGCAATGAGGAACCAACCGGGAAATACGTACGGTATTCACAAAGGTGGTTTGGGTAAAGGCTTGTGGAAATTGTCACTGTCACAGAACCAATAACTTGCCGTTGTCATGCCTCCATTGAATTTAATTAATCCATGATGGTTAACATGGCAGCAGCCGATTTTGTCTAATAGTGTCATTGTTTCCTCTCTAATGTGTATTCTAAGGGCTGAAGTAATATTATCATGAGTTAGGGTTATGGTGTGGGGAATTAGAACAGGTTGAGTCCCACTAACCGACTCCAGATGACTCCATTTTAAGCGCTCGATTTACGGCATTGTCGAAAAGACAAAAACGAGGCGTAGAAGGTCCCATAACATCAGTAACACCAGGTTCTAGAAGCAAGCAAACCATTTTTCATCATTGTATTACCAAAGGGAGCGTTTATGAATTCCAATCGTAGGGGCCAGATGCGTTACTTCTCTTAAACTACCAAATCAGCAGAGCACTTAGCACGCTAAATAAGCAGGAAACTGATATTGTTAGGCAATATCGGCATGTATCAACCATTTAGTGACTTGATTGTCACAAAACGATGTCAGTTGCAAAGTTTGGTTTCAAAAGAGAAGGTTGGTGGCGTCGTCCAGCGTGACGTAGTCTTTAAGCTAACTTCAAGAAAGATTGGGGGCAGATTCCACCTAGCACTAGCGTCAAACCTGTTTCGAAAATGCTGAGACACTCAACACATTTAACCATTTTGTGGGAAGGCCTTAATTAACCCAGTCTATCCTATTTGCACGATGTTACCAAGCCAACGTGGCGGCATCTTTTGGGAACAATAAATATGCATCTATGGTCAAAGCGAGGATTTACTTTGCACACAACTCGTTCTAGAATCTCTTCCACTGGAAGGTCTCCAGGTCCATATGGTTTTATCTGGCAGAAGACTTCGTGCACCATCAGGGCAAATGCATAAACGTCACCTGGCTTGGGCCCCTGCAAAGCCGCTGTTCCCGCAAGCAGCAAATCAGGCGAGGTCCATAATTTGATTGACGAACAGATGTCTTTTAGATTGTAGATTTTAGGAACACCGAGGTCGGTGATTTTTAAGATCCACCGGCAGCTGACTACGCATTTGGTGGAATTCTGCCTTCCATGGGCTCCAAGACTTGCAATATATGTGGGATTCCATTCCCTTTTTTGCTAATAACATCCTACACACGGAAGTGTCAATGAGTAAGTGTATGGAAGGCTTTTGTGCAAAGCGGGCAGTGTAACTACATCTTGTCAAGGAGTTCTCCCAATATCACAAGCATTAACACTAGGAGAAGGAAGCGAAAGTAACTTCCACATGCCGTAGAGAAAATAGACGGTAAGTTAAGCATCACTGTTGAAGGTGGATGAGACCTAGGGGTAGGGTTAGTCTACTCTGTGAGCCGAGAGCGAATCGGGTAGAGTTGCAAAAGTGTAGGTGGTTGCCAAGTTTTTTGTGCAACAGTTGGGAGGGGCGAGGAGGTGGGCCGAATTGACTGAAGCAATTCAGTCCTAGCTTTTAATCAGCAGATTTGAAGCTGCATTCCATTCAGTTGTATTTTGCATTCCCCAAAGTGGAATAAATCATCTCCCATCTCCTTTTGGTAATTGGTGAAACGCAATGACAAGATCAAATCTCCTAAGTACGGTACAAAGCGAGCTTCTTTGTGGGTAAAACAATGACAGTCCCTGGTCAGGTGAATAGCCACAAACGCATTCCTGAACGGTGATGCATGGGTTGTTGCAAAGGTGGTCCGTGCAAAGACGCGCATTCAAGGAGCGAGCAGGGTTGGAGCAAATGAGGATGCTGACTCGCACACCTCGCCAACCCACCTAATGCGTTGATGGCATTCCCCACTCCGGTGGATGCCATTACCGGGAGGATCAGCATTCAACACTCATATTGACAAAAGTGGCTAATGCAATAATGATGTACGTCT
This sequence comes from Taenia multiceps, assembly GCA_001923025.3. NCBI lineage: Eukaryota > Metazoa > Platyhelminthes > Cestoda > Cyclophyllidea > Taeniidae > Taenia > Taenia multiceps. The sequence continues at coordinate 871,660 of CM010312.1, read as the reverse complement.
TTCCGAAGAGATTACATAAGGCGACACCGATAAATCCAGAAAAGATCCGGGGTAGGACCCGTTGAAATAACCTCTCTTCGTGACTTTCGTCCTATTTTTTTGGACAGCTTCAAGCTGTAAAGTTAAGGCTAGTGCAAATAGCGCATTGCAGCTAGTAATTCTGCAATCACGTGTTGTGCCACAGCCTACACAAACTCGTCAGCAAATCAGAGGCATTATCTGTGCCACAGGGGTGCGGAATAAATTGCACGTGAAGGCTTTGCTCCAAATAGGTGCGTTTTAAAAAGTGCATCAATCGTCAGATTTTATCAGCTGGATGGAGCCTCATTGACAGTACTCAAAACCAAGATTGAAGGCATCTGGTGTCGCACAGCATCGCACAAAGGTGTTAATATTCTCGTGCCTAACTTCCAGCAGATTTGCAAGCTCTGAGCGCAGTAGAACGCGAAATGGGCGCCACTTCTTCATGCGGACTTTAACACCTTTTTATCGGATGGCTCCTAGGGAACAAATTTGCAAGCCTTTAAAGATGTCCCCGTGGAATCGTCATGTTCAGTTTCTATTCACATTGTTGCAAGTTGTGCTACCTCTTGGCAACACAACTCTCTCCTCCTTCTCACCGAAGTGAAGGACTATGGATGACACGACAACATTAAGCGATAAAACGTAGAGGACCCACTGCCAGCTACTCCCATTCACATGGACATCTAAAACCCACGCAGTTGTTCAATGGTGGCATTAATGGTGATGCCAATCTTCTTGTTTGTTTGATAGTACCACGTGCTGAACTGACAAAGGAAGAGTGTTTGGAGTCGCATAGTATAGGACGCATTGCGGTTCCACACATCCAGTTTAGATTTCTCCTATTCTCCCTCCCTCCCCCTGCCATGTCTTACCCTGCAAAACATGGCTAAGTACAGCCTATCCTGTCCTTGCAAACACTCAATTATCCACGTCTACTCCTGCTCACATTCTTCAAATTCTCATTCCATTCCCAAGGCTGAGCAGTAGCATGGCATTTTTCAACACCTCACAACACACTTAACAGTAGGACCGAAGCATCAGTCGGAGACTTCAATATACACTCATCCCCTCGCCAACAAACTGCGGCCATAACATAGGACCATTTTTATTCCTGTCGATGCAACATGGCGCAGCTGTCACATGGTCACACAAATGAGCTATGGCTAACAGTGCTTCAAGGCACAAATAAGAACATCTCCATCACTAATGTATACGAACGTCCATTCTGGAACCTACTAGCGCATCGGAAGCATGCGATGACGACAAGCCCAAACACTTGACTTAGGTGGCCCTAGTACACGCAGTAACATAAACCGTCAAATGATCGCTGTGCACCACACACAAACAATTTCATATGGCCTGAGCTGCATGTGGTGGAATCTGCAAAACAATTGTTCCCCTGCAAATCAACCACATCCGGGCACTAGGTTGCCCCGCTCAATGCAATTCTCGCATGTGGTTGCCGTGAAATGCGCTTTCAGAGGTATCAAAACAATTACCATGTATTGGAATGAATCATGTAAAGACTCATGCTTATACACAAGACCTCGTAGCATGACTACGCTTTCAATTGCTTCACAGCTACTTCATTTTGGCTTTACCCCATGCAATACTACTGTTAAAGACGCCAAACCGGGAAATAACATTGGCTTCAATTTTACAGCAAGCTGCCACATAGAAAAGTAGCTAACGAGTTGCGGTTTAGCTTTCGATTCGCCATCACGTGTCACTTACATACCGCGCCCAGTCATTCATAAGGCCTTGAGCAAAAAACCAAGCTGCTTAAATCCTTTGAGAATGAAAAGTCCAGAGTGAGCAGAGAAGGCTTTAGCAGGATCAATTGCTTGAGTAGTTGCGGCGTCACAGCTGTCGTCGTCAATGACGAAGATGGTGAGTTCAAAGAGGCCTAGTGCGTTCCCAACGGCTTCCCATGGATCGGTATCTGGGTCGATATTTCCCTTGTTAGTGCCACCGTAGGCAACGATGGATGCTGCAGGCAGCATTCTGAGCCTGTGATAAAACAGAAAGGCGCCCTGTAACCAGTGTTAGGGACGGTAGCAGCGGAGCAGAAAATTTGGTCAATAGGACCACCCACCAACACTCGCGTCATCACCATCGTAATCATCATCGTGCTTTAAAAACGGAAATCGGAAATGTTGTCTGCATCGGGAGTTGAAAGGTAGATGCAGCGTTATGGAGTCCGAAGCTCATTGCTCGAATCTCACAAAGCTCCTTTGGGCCTATGAAAGCCGCCTTTTCCACATCTGCTTCTGCTACTTCTACCTGCCAACATCCTGATTTCAAATGTAGCGCCATAAACCACTTTGCTTCATGTAGGTAGTCCAATAGGATATTTGTATGGAGGAATGGGAAAGAGACCATCTTAACTACGTCGTTCAAATTCCCGTATTTAATGCAGAGTCGTGAACTAATGTTGCTTTTCTTTGCATGAGTAAATTGGACCGTTCATCAGCCACTACATAAGAGTTTTGGTACACTTAAGCCGCGAGACAATGCTGAGCATCACTTTTTCACCTTCATCTTTCTATCTTCTGACCGCTCCCACCTTCATTGCGACTGCATAGATTGATCCACGATGACGCTCACTCACCCTCAGACGTACACACATATCCAAACAGATTTCCTTTAATGAGATGTTGGGATCGGTGGCACAATCACGTCTACATTTAAACATTCTGTCTATCCATACAAGAGCTGTTTCAAACGCACATTACATAAGCGAGGTGGAGAGTGGGTGTTGCTTCACGTGCGCGAAATCTAGCTGTCCGATGGTCGGTGAAATATTTGCTCCACAGTTGCTTGGTAATAATGAGTGAGAATTCGAACCGGAAGCCACACTCTTGGAGCGACAACGTGGCGAAAAGTATAAGAGTGACTGCTAACTGCAAAAAAATGGGTGTGAGATAGAAATAAGTGGTAAGGCACAAGATAGTCAGCATAAAAGGAAAGGATAGAAGGAGAGAAGAAGATAGGCGCCTTCAAAATGGTAACGCAAGGCGCCGCTGGAACGGAATGCCAAACCGCACAATTACAGGGCTTGCAGGCTCAACCGAACAGGAATTAATTTTGACTTTTATCGCCGGCATTTCTACGACCAAATACTATTATTAAACTAACTGACCTGCAGGCTATGTGAGTTATACATGGGCACTTCTGGGTGGCAGGCTAACTGACTTGTTGCTATGTGCAATAACATAAATAGTGGAGTCACTCATTAGAGCAGTTTAAGCTGCAGGATGTCTTGTACATTCCATTCCGCAGTCTTCTCACCTCTCTACATCTGGCTCGACCTCTGTCGTCTTCTGCGTGCTCGACAGTTGGCTCGCTGGCCACGGGTTCAATGTGGTTTGCAACGGTGACGCGGAAGAGTTGAATACCATCTAAAAGGGTGGCAAGTGCCACCACTCCGCCTGCTCATCCATATCCGACCACTGACACGTCGTAGTCAAATAGTCGGACAGGTCGCATTCTGATTCATCATTCACCACCAACCTGACCACGTCATCGTCGCCCTACACTGGGCTCTGTTGTTTCTTGTAGTGGCTGTACTTCGTCCTATTGTAGCGAATAAGGTCTAAGTGGGGGCAAAAATACTAATGAAATGGATATGGACAGACAAAGCTGAATGTCTAAAGACTGCTGCTGCTGCTGCAAGCGACAAGGCGAGTGAGTCAGTGAGCAATCATTCACACACGAGCGGGGTGCCTTCCGCAAAATTTCCTTGTCGAAGGCAGTGCAGTCGGTTAGAGGGGTAAGGGGAAGCGGAGAATCTGTGAACACCTTAACGGCAGTTCGATGCCTCAAAAATGGCTAAGAGGCTACAACGTGCGGGGTAATGACTGCTTCATTAATGAGCTAAATTAAACTATTTATCTGGTTGGTCATCAGAGGATGATAACCCTGGGAAGGGGTGGTTGGCGCCAGTTACATTTTCTTCAGTTCAAATTAGGACACCTTTGTTGAGGAGACATTGTTGCTTTGTCTTTAGCAAAATGCTTTTTGAGCAATTGAGGGAGGAGTTCACCCGTTCGTTGCCCGACATCTCTACTTGCGGACTTACCATCATTTTGCATGATATGCGCGAGAACTCTTTCTGCTTGCCTTTTTAAGCAACAGTTGTTCACTCTCCGAATAATTTGGTTTACCTTCCAACCTGAGTAACCTTGACCATCAAAATCAAAGAGACTACAATTGCAGCAGTTGAAAACCAGATGCATACCCTAACTGAGTAGTTCTTTGTTGGCATCAAAAATGGCTATTTTCTCAACGTGGCTGACAACATTCGCGTTTGAAAATAATCGCCTTCCATCTTGAGGCCAAAGAGTAGGATTTGCGCCTTAAATATCTGGTGGGAGGTCGGTGGTGGCGGTTGTCAGGTCAAGGAAGAGCGTAGAGCCGAGCTATGGTGAGGAAGGTGCGGTGGGTATAAAGGTGAAGAGTGGAGAGTGAGAGGTTGACGAGGATCTACCAGTTGAAAACGGTCAGTATAGGAGGGTAGCAATCGTTTTCCAAACCACAGCGTTTACTACAACGCTACACCCGTATAGCACCTCCACACTCTGCTGACATTTGCAGCAGTGCCTTCGCTCAACCGATGTGTGTGCCCATTTGACTACTGCTGGTAGCATTGCAGTAAGCACAGCACGCAATGTGATGGTGCTAAGGTAACCGACAATAGATATTGCAGTGCCATGGCAATACCGTGACTCCATGACGCAACGGTAGCGCGTCTGACTCCAGATCAGAAGGTGCGTGTTCAAATCACGTCGGGGTCGGTGCTTATTCTCTTCGGCTTCCACTTTCCCTTTGCCGCTTCCAGCAGCAATTTCTGATCACCATAACGCTGTTTTAGTACCGCTGTCTCAGAGATTGTGGGCTCCTAGCAAAACATTGCCCCGCAAAAGTGGCTGTTTGAGGGGATGGTCATGAAACGAGGATTACCTTAACGTTGGGAGAGACCATTACTTGACAGCGTGAGATGTGGAACCAACTATTGAGTGACCGTTTTGCTTGTTACTTGACACATGGCATGTCACTTCAGAATGCAATAAAAGTCCTTGGTCCTGCTTTAACGAAATATCACTCCAGAGAGTTAATGGCAGTTAGGTTGGTAACCGCGCTAGAGCCTAATTCAAGAGACCACAATGTCCTGACTGTAACTCCGGCCGCCACGACGTTGTTACACTCAAGTAGTGATCATGAAGGACAAGTCGGAAGGTGAGTGGATGGAAATTTTTAGTCAGTGGTTTGAAGCTTGGCAACGCTGACCAAAAATTGCAGGGAAGTCAGGAGTACACCGTCCCTTATGTCTTGATTTGATAACCTATTAAAACAATTTGATTTAACATGTGCGACATATAGCCCCAAAAGCTATTTAAGCAGTTTAATTTAATTAATTTTTATTAAATATTTTAAGTAAATTTATTTAAACTAATCCTTTTTTTTAAACTTTTTTGGAGATCTGCTCGGCGTAACACGCAACACAGACATCTAGCCAAAATAGCCGTCTTGACCGCATCAACAAAAGTCGGGCATAAAGGATGAACGAAAGCTACTTAGTTGGCGTCTTGGCTATGCCCTCAACTAGCTCATCTCATACTATTTCAGCGGTATTGTTTTGCAGTGCCTCTGTACCATCCAGCTGACTAATATTTCAGGTCGCCGAATCTTAATCAAGCCTGCAAGGAAGAGCATGTTAATCTGCATTAAGCTGAATCGACTCGCATCTTTTCAAAGACCTCTTTCTGCAAAGGTCTAACCGATACTCGGCCAAGTCAAGCTAAATTACGGTTAATCGCGAGTACTTTGGCACTTTGTTTGGAGGAGGCGAAGCTTTAACTTTGCGCCTCCCTTGAAGAGTAGTTCATAGCAAAGAGTCAGAAGTGAATGGCATGGCTATTCTCATTGAGAACGTGGTCGATGCTGCCAATTGCCACTATTCATATATGAATATAAAGGCAACAACTGGTAATAGGACTGCGATAGTAACGTTTAAGACCTCAATTTGTCCCCGCGTATCTACGCGCAGGGGATTTGGATCTTGATTGTCATAGCTGCAGCATGGACAGGGGACAGAGGAATAGAGGTACTCTGAACGCTACAGTTCCTTTCTCCTAAGGTATCCCTGACAGCTACTGAGAGTATCAGGCAGTAGGAAACCAAATCTTTAAGCCTAAGTCACGCTACGCTTCTACGGCAAAAAAGGAACACGCAGAAATGGAAGGAACGTGTTTAGTTGAAGCGATGACAAAACATGCGCTCGCTGAGGCACATCTACCAGCTCGACTAGGGTCTGAAATTTAGACCACATTAACTTTCATTACTATCGCAAAGGCGGTGAAGCGAAGGCACCCATTAGGTTTTGAGGCAAAGCAAGCAAAGGACCATTCGTAGTCACCTTTATTTCTACGGCTATGAGGTTAAAATTTTTTTTCTCACAATTGCTGCAGGAAGATGCAATGGCATCTGGAAGGGAGCATCCCAATTCAGTCAAACGCATCCATCCAGTGTCTTCCCTAATATGTCATAAGTTTTGCGTCACTTAATTAAGTTAACCCACAACTATCTTCTTTGGCCCACAAAATGCAACTGACTCCTTGTCAGTTCCTTCACCTCTTTTCTGTCCTAGAGTGAGCTTCGTCCTTTGCTCGATTTCGGTTTAAAGCTGCCTAATTTATATTATTTAACCCATTACATATGCGAACACATGGCAAAGCTCTATTGTCAATGTCGAAGAATTTAGTGACTGTGGGTGACCGTTGCTTCGCATTAAGTAGAGCTCGTCATGCAAACCCTAAATTCAACCATTTGACTTAGGAATCACCTTTGATCGTGCAGGGTTACTTAAAGGTACAGCCATCCAAATGGTCGAATGCAGGCTTGCCTTAAGCTAATCCTCCTGTCCACATATTGCTGGCAAGTGACGCTTTATCAACAGATGCACTAAAAAATGGGTTTCAAGGAGGTGGAACGTTGCTTTCCTAGATCAAAGCTCTCGTTTAAACCTCTCCATCCATATGCTGACGTCATTCGCTAACGCAGAGGAAGTCAGTTTTATATTCCATTAAACAAAAAAACGTTGCCACGCAATCAGGGATTAAAAGTGGGGGCAATATCACCGCCGCAGCGGTGGGGATAATGCAGACTCATGCAGCAGTCAGAAGGTGATGTTCTCTGTTAGTTTAGATGACCTTTTATGATTGTTGCCTAGTCCTCGATACACCTCGAGTTCATTCGTCTGACCGCCTCAATTCCACAATTTTATTCTCTTCCGAATTCCCCTCCCATGAACCTATGTGGTGGTTTTCATGGTACACACGTTTGGAATGATTGCAAAAGAGAAAATTTTAAATGTATGCCTTCAGTCCATTAGCACTGGTAGCATTGTGTTGTTTTGTAGTATATATAGCTATCAGAGGCGTCAAGAGAAAGGATAGACAACTTTCAACCTCCCGTTTGCTAAAAACATGAAAATCGGCTAGATTTTTAACAAGTTTAGAAGCATGACGGCAGAGGAGGACGTAAAGGAGACGCATCGGCTAGCAAGCTTTGAAGTCCCAGTTGTCCTACTACACTACCAATCGAATTTATTTTGCCACATTTTCCGGTCATTTGAAGAGGGTGACAGTCTTCGATAGGAGAGTTGGGGACTTACGCATTAGTGTGCGGCATGTAGAACATGTCACGTCACAAAGGAAAGTGCTCTGATTCTAGTCTATTTGATCACATTAAAATTTTGGCTGCAAAGTCTTCTAGATTTACCATTCCTAAGGCACATATGTGGATGACAAGGCTTTAATAAAACGACGAACATCCGATTGTTGTTTGCTCTCCATAAGCACGCAAAACTGCCAACTGGCTCTAAACGCTCATTTATTCGCTGTAGTTCGATACCGACATTGATTCACGCGACTCCTACTGCAAAGTTTGCTGCCTTGATCAAATCGGTGGGAACCAGCCTCTCTCAGGCTCTGAACACTGGTGAAACCAGCAGGACTGTCTCAACGGATAGATGTTTCATCAATGCCTGAAGTGGAAGATGGTCATCCTGTTTGTTTCTCCCCTGTCCGAGAAAGTAAACGTGACTTGGGTTTGACGGCTCAGGCACTTTCTTTTAGTGTTGTCAGCGACACCGTAGGTGGGGAAGAGATGAGGAGAGAGCAGGATTCGTAGGTTACTAAAACTCCTCTGTAATTGTGTTAAGGTCTTAACAGCCTCACACAAACGTTTCACATGAGGATAAGTGGCACACTCAAGTGCCAACAAAAGACTTGAAGATGACCAATAGATGGTTGAAGTGCCGATTACTCCAGCCCTTTGCTGTACACTATTTCCCATTGGAACAGGTTTCACACTACTATTTTGTCGTGGGTGACATTTGCCGAGTGATTAAAGTCCTAGAATAATTAGCACTTATCTACATGGACCGAATGACATTTGGAGAAGTAATGAAAATCGTTATCAGGCCAATAGAATGGCTTGGCTTGGCTGCTTTATGATTCCATCAGGAACAGTGTTCATCTCTCTCACACTGCATTTTAATGCACTGAAGCAACCACAAATAGGGAACCACACTTGTCGCGCCACACACTGACACATGGTGGGCATGTGTGTGTGTGTGGCACTGATGAGGGCAAACTTCTTGATTCTATCTCTCTGACTGACTAGCATCGGGTGAGGCGAAATCCCCACACATCAATGAACTAACAACCACCTTCCAGCTTTAGCTAAAATAATCAAGTCTTTACAAAATTAGTTTCTGCAGGAGCTTTAAATCTCGCTGTGCTAGTTGTAGATGGTCACAGTGTTTTATTCAATCCTAGTTCAAAAACACCTTGCTACCGTGCCAAAATATCATTTCATTTACATCAGTTGAGGTTGTGCGTCGGAAGTGTGCAGCGTGCCTCATTGGAAGGACCAGTGAAATGTTTCTCGATCTTGGGTTTAGCTAAATCAGCATTAGAAAAATGAATTAGGAGCTTATTTTACTGTTTGGATTACCAAAATCTATCCGTTCTCGAAGGTAGAACTGATTTACAATTGCGGTATAATGTAAGCAATGAGAGGGGTTGAGGGCTCGATATTGAAGCCTGTGTGAAAAAAGGTGAAAAATTGAGATCGTACGGTCCACCATTTCATTGTCGCAATCGTATTTCTTTTGTCGTTTATGTTACACACATGCGACTTTGGAACTAGGTGGGTAAAATACAATAATATGCCTAGTGTTTGGCAGCGCGACAATAAAAACGTAAAACACTTTTGTAGCAGTTTTTCAAAATATTCGTCCAAATTTTTGGAATGTAGGCAAAAATATCTTTCGTCACCACTGTGTGACGCATGCCGCGGTCAAGTTAAGCCTCGGAAATGGAACGATTGAGCAGTTATTTTAAGTTTTTAGTCGGTAAATTTTAAATTATGCTTAGTACTTACCATATTCTTTAGTTTGCCTACAATCGTCCCATAAACATATGGAATAAGGTCTTAAGCAACATTTGCGTGACGACAGTAGAGATCGGATCAAGCAAAGGAAAAATAGTAAAGACAGCCCTTTTCATGTATCTATAGGTACCAACGGTTGCAGAAACTGCAACTGCCACTTGCCAATCCACTATAATAACATGTCTAAAAATGAGGAATGAATGAAGAAAGTTGACTCACGTATCTGTTGATCTAACGAGCAACTAAACTGCCAAGTAAGATTTCAATGTATTTATCTATTTTGGCATAATGCTGCCACCAGATTGTGTCCTAAAACTTATAAATGTCGATCGTCACATAGTTGTGACGAAGGTAGTGGTCGTGGAAAGGACAAAAGTTGGGCGTTAGGCCAAGCCTTTCACATTTTTGAATGATTTGCCTAGTTCCGGGCGTAATCGCAAGAAAACGTCTCCTTCTTCAAACACATACAACTCTACTAGTCCATTCATTCTTAAGTTGTAATTCATTTACTGCTTGAATCGCCTTTGGGGCTACATGTCGCACATGTTAAATCAAATTGTTTTAATAGGTTATCAAATCAAGACATAAGGGACGGTGTACTCCTGACTTCCCTGCAATTTTTGGTCAGCGTTGCCAAGCTTCAAACCACTGACTAAAAATTTCCATCCACTCACCTTCCGACTTGTCCTTCATGATCACTACTTGAGTGTAACAACGTCGTGGCGGCCGGAGTTACAGTCAGGACATTGTGGTCTCTTGAATTAGGCTCTAGCGCGGTTACCAACCTAACTGCCATTAACTCTCTGGAGTGATATTTCGTTAAAGCAGGACCAAGGACTTTTATTGCATTCTGAAGTGACATGCCATGTGTCAAGTAACAAGCAAAACGGTCACTCAATAGTTGGTTCCACATCTCACGCTGTCAAGTAATGGTCTCTCCCAACGTTAAGGTAATCCTCGTTTCATGACCATCCCCTCAAACAGCCACTTTTGCGGGGCAATGTTTTGCTAGGAGCCCACAATCTCTGAGACAGCGGTACTAAAACAGCGTTATGGTGATCAGAAATTGCTGCTGGAAGCGGCAAAGGGAAAGTGGAAGCCGAAGAGAATAAGCACCGACCCCGACGTGATTTGAACACGCACCTTCTGATCTGGAGTCAGACGCGCTACCGTTGCGTCATGGAGTCACGGTATTGCCATGGCACTGCAATATCTATTGTCGGTTACCTTAGCACCATCACATTGCGTGCTGTGCTTACTGCAATGCTACCAGCAGTAGTCAAATGGGCACACACATCGGTTGAGCGAAGGCACTGCTGCAAATGTCAGCAGAGTGTGGAGGTGCTATACGGGTGTAGCGTTGTAGTAAACGCTGTGGTTTGGAAAACGATTGCTACCCTCCTATACTGACCGTTTTCAACTGGTAGATCCTCGTCAACCTCTCACTCTCCACTCTTCACCTTTATACCCACCGCACCTTCCTCACCATAGCTCGGCTCTACGCTCTTCCTTGACCTGACAACCGCCACCACCGACCTCCCACCAGATATTTAAGGCGCAAATCCTACTCTTTGGCCTCAAGATGGAAGGCGATTATTTTCAAACGCGAATGTTGTCAGCCACGTTGAGAAAATAGCCATTTTTGATGCCAACAAAGAACTACTCAGTTAGGGTATGCATCTGGTTTTCAACTGCTGCAATTGTAGTCTCTTTGATTTTGATGGTCAAGGTTACTCAGGTTGGAAGGTAAACCAAATTATTCGGAGAGTGAACAACTGTTGCTTAAAAAGGCAAGCAGAAAGAGTTCTCGCGCATATCATGCAAAATGATGGTAAGTCCGCAAGTAGAGATGTCGGGCAACGAACGGGTGAACTCCTCCCTCAATTGCTCAAAAAGCATTTTGCTAAAGACAAAGCAACAATGTCTCCTCAACAAAGGTGTCCTAATTTGAACTGAAGAAAATGTAACTGGCGCCAACCACCCCTTCCCAGGGTTATCATCCTCTGATGACCAACCAGATAAATAGTTTAATTTAGCTCATTAATGAAGCAGTCATTACCCCGCACGTTGTAGCCTCTTAGCCATTTTTGAGGCATCGAACTGCCGTTAAGGTGTTCACAGATTCTCCGCTTCCCCTTACCCCTCTAACCGACTGCACTGCCTTCGACAAGGAAATTTTGCGGAAGGCACCCCGCTCGTGTGTGAATGATTGCTCACTGACTCACTCGCCTTGTCGCTTGCAGCAGCAGCAGCAGTCTTTAGACATTCAGCTTTGTCTGTCCATATCCATTTCATTAGTATTTTTGCCCCCACTTAGACCTTATTCGCTACAATAGGACGAAGTACAGCCACTACAAGAAACAACAGAGCCCAGTGTAGGGCGACGATGACGTGGTCAGGTTGGTGGTGAATGATGAATCAGAATGCGACCTGTCCGACTATTTGACTACGACGTGTCAGTGGTCGGATATGGATGAGCAGGCGGAGTGGTGGCACTTGCCACCCTTTTAGATGGTATTCAACTCTTCCGCGTCACCGTTGCAAACCACATTGAACCCGTGGCCAGCGAGCCAACTGTCGAGCACGCAGAAGACGACAGAGGTCGAGCCAGATGTAGAGAGGTGAGAAGACTGCGGAATGGAATGTACAAGACATCCTGCAGCTTAAACTGCTCTAATGAGTGACTCCACTATTTATGTTATTGCACATAGCAACAAGTCAGTTAGCCTGCCACCCAGAATTTGCCTTAAAACTTCAGTCGAAGGCTCATTTAGTGCGCCAGGCTGAGGCAATATCTACAAGGAGAAAATAAAATAAGTAAGCAGCGAGATGGGGAGCGGTAGTTCGGCTAGCCTGAAAATTGCGAATTAGGAAGCAGAAGCAACGTGCTCACCTTCGCTCTTTAGCGAGTAAGCGTGGGCGTAGGAGATGGGACTAAGGTGAGATGAAAATAGGGGGAACTAAAGCGACAACAAACAGATAAAGATGAAAAGCACTTGGTGATCCAAACTAAGCCATGGTCAAACAAGTGTTAATCCTCAGTAAAGTGACTAAGTCAAATTTAGGCTAGTCTGTGCTATTATGATCTAGGTTATGGATCTTTTCATTGTTTGATCATGTCACAATCAAAGAGGCGACTTGTGGAAGGATAAAGAGGTCTTACAAAGAGAGCGCTGGTGGAGAATTAGGCAGAAGGAAAAGGAAGGGGAGGAAGAGGAGGCAGGGACGACTTGATGTTGGGTTCGAAGGAGATGAGTGTAAAAGAAGCGTGAGGAGGCCAAAGAGGCAAGAGACTCTCGTAGTTTTAGGGTGGAAAAACAAAGGGAAGGAAATGAAATGCAGGTGACTACTTCCTCTTCTTTTTCGGGTGAGTTGAATTCTTAGACACACATGGTGGGATATAATACAGGGCGCAATGCTTAAGAACATATAGAGCTTGGTAGAAGACGAAGGAAACACTTAACAAAGTGGGCACTCATACCTTCATTTTGAGGATGCCATCAGACCTAGTTCATGCGTGTGCATTGTGATGCCTAATGTCAGAGAGGAAGTGAGGGAAGGCCACATTTTACATGGCGCATGTTTGTAACGGATCGATTAGGCGGGCCTAATTAGTGCTGAAGTCAACAAAATGGTGACGTATGGAAGAGTTTCTGGAGATGAGGCCCTGTCAAAGTTTCATCGTCCTAATTTATCCACGCCTGTCATAATCTAGCCTAGGGCGGCTAACCTAACCCTTGATATTCTGGTATAATCCAGCCTGAGCTAATTAGGCACAGTCTCGAGTTTCGGGCTACAGTGCTTTCACATTGGGACATGGATTTGAGGTAAGTTGTTGCACTTCAGTAGGTGTGCTGCCTCTGCTGCTCTTTACTTAGTGATTTTCAGCGTTTGTTTGATTCACTAAAATCAAGTGCAACAAGGCGAATGCAGTGCAAGGTATAAATTTAATCAAGGAGATCAGCACTATGCCCCTATAGTTTTTATGCAACTAATGATAGGGCGCTTTTGGTGCGAATTCGCAATGCTACGCTTGGACAAATCCTTGCCTTTCATTAGAAATGATACCAGCAGTGTATGCATTACTCCCGTGAAAGCGAAGAAACATGCCTCTTCAGCTGCAAGACACAAAGGAACGATTGAGTTATGGGCGAAGAGATGAGAAAACTTGGGAACGGATAAAAAAGAGAGCGGGGAGGAGAAAAGAGGGCTGGAAGTAAACAGTGTAGGATAACCATGCAAAGTACTGTGGCGCAGCGTTCTTCATCCCCTTCCTCTTTATCTCTTCATCAAGTGACACATTCACCATATCATATAGCTATTCAACTTAGCTAAATATGATGGATACAACTCGGCGGAAGCAATATGAGCTTCCTTCTAACGCAATACTCTAAGAGCCAAGGTGCAGTTTTCCCATTCTTTGTGATTTACACTGTGTACCAGATGTGATACCGTCAAAATGACGCACATAAATGAGGCAAGAGAGAAGGGTAGACAGCGCAACTGGAGCAGGAGGAGTCGGTAGTACAACTCACCTCTAATTTCCAAGTGACCATTCTGTTTTGGTCGTTCGAGGTCTCGAGAGCGGCGGAGTAGGAGGCTGGAACTATGTGGCAAAGAGGATGGAGTCGGCGGAAAAGGAGGATAAAATGAGGACTTGAAGCACGAAAAAGACGAGACGGAAGGAAGACAGTGGGAGGCAGTGACGAAGAACTGAATGTTGGGAACGATAACGTAAAGCAAGACGAACGGAAGCAGACGTCACAACACGAAGAACAACATGAGTCGAGGATGTCTAAGTGGTTGACGTGTTTCAATCCAACACCTGTAAATCGACTAGTTGCACGTACCACGTAGTGGCTTTATACACCACTTCTTGTTGGTGGTTTTGGAAGGGCAGGCATTACTTGATTTTGATTTTCACATTAGGCAAATTTCTCGCACCATCGTGCATGCAAAGATATGATGCTAGTGGGTTTGATTGCAATGTGGCACCCTATTAAGATTATTAATTTCCGACTTCTTTTTATGATACCGTCCTTTGAGCTGGTTGCCTTTTGAACACTGAAACACTTTCCTTCCTCACCACAAGGCGAAAGAATTAGGCCAAAGGAAGCACACAGACGGGCGAGCTGATGGTTAATGATGACAAATCGAGGAGGCTGAACCTGCAGATTTACTCACCTTTCCCACAGCTCCTTTGTCAGCTTGCTCCACTAGGTCCGCAGGAACGTCGTGGCAGGTGCGCTGGTGGAAGTGCGATGATTGCAATCCAAAAAGCCGTTTCCAGTAATAGCGTTGACGAAGCTCTCGGTGGTATTGTTACAAAATTAGCCATCCTGACTAACGCTGGTGTGCGATGGACTGACGAATCCACTATCTTGCTACTTGGGAACCGCTCTGCCCTTCTGGTGAAATGCTCCTTAGCATACTGTGACTGGAAAATAGCAGCGCTATACCTTACGGATTCGCCATTTTTCGCAAACGTAGCCAGAAGGTTACTCGATTTGCTTTGTGTTTGTTTTTTAACTATACATTTGTAATATCAGTCGATTGTCCTGAAACTTATATTTTTTACTCAGCGCACATTGAAAAGGTCACGCACGAGGTGGAACCACAACTAATAACATTGGGTTTGAAAATGCCCTGACTCCCATTTACGACAAATCAAATAAGTAAAAACTCGTTTCGCATCAAAGGATCGTAGATGAGTTAAAACATTCGTATATCAAGCTAAAATAATATCGAATTTGACAATACGTTATAAAACTGGCATAGTTATACAACTAAAAGGCCTACACAACATAATCTTGAGTAAACGCTGGTACCATTTTACTCACACTCATCAGTGCCATTGCCTGGAACCCGACTCACCGTCAGTCGAGTGGATCGGTAAATTGACCGAATGACTAGGCAGAGAATCAGTGTGCAACGAATACACACCAGGTGGTCTTATCGATTTTATTGACCCGTCTATTGACTAGAAAGAATCCTTGTGTATATCATGTAAATAGGTGGCGAATGCAGCTTGGATCTACAAGTGGGGATGTCGCGCAGGGAAGGGGTGGACTTCCTTCTCAATTGCTTAAAATGTTTTGCAAGAGATAAAGTTACAGTCTCTCCTTAACAAAGGCGCCCTAACCTCTCATTTTTGTCGCCCATCTCCGACCTGTTCACTTATCTCTCTAGTGGATGTAGACGAAAGCAACATCAGCAGGTTGACGGCCGAAATTTGGAGGGTCGAGCATGCGGTCTAAAGCTTCCAGTGATTTTGGGAGAAGCATTGGACGAAAAGACGTGTTGATGCGGTCGAAACACCCACCTTAGCAATTTGTATGTCTCGTGTTGTGCCGCACAAGGCTGCAGAAAACTTTTATAAAAGAACTATTCTATGAAACCAGAGGTCAGCAAAATGTTGCTTGCATCTAATAAATCATTTCTACTTTTAATAAGTTCTTAAAATATGTTGCGCTTCCGTTCCGGTAAAAGAGATTGTGCAAGATTTTGGGGTCTGAAATCCCAAAACGTTATCTTAATGGCGTAGTCTTCTGGGGTTGAGGCACCTCTGGTAATCTAGTGCATGCAGTTGCTGTTGATTTGAGCAGGCAATATTGACAGGGAACTTGATGGCTCGTAAAAATGCATTCGTCGGGGGATTGGGGTCAACATAAAAGGGCGAATATGCCAGCGTTTCACGGCCAACAAATGGTAAGGGAGCGTTCATCTGAATTTTGTGACAAATTTCAAAAAGCAAACTTGCTGCCTCTCTATATTTGAGTAAGAGAAGCGCATTGCCTGCTAGTGCTTGAAGGATGTGCTGCTAACATAAAAGACCTCATGTTTCACTTAATACCGTGAGCTAAGGACTTCGAATTGATCAGCGGCATGCCTTTTTCACGTCTTGACACGATAATTTGGTGGAGTTGAGAGTTATGTGATCTAATCGAACGTGCGAAAGTATTCAGTATGCTTGCGCCCTAGTCAGTCAGCCTATTATCGCAAAAGGGGCGATCCTAACAGCACAAACATGTCCATTTGTATGCCAAAAGGCGATGCCGTTTGTGCCTGTTTTTATAGTTTATTTGGGCTATTTATGAAAGTGAATGCACTTCTGCTTTAAGGAAATCATCTGATTCGATCTACCAAACCAAAATTTTGACGGATGGGTTGGCAAACGACACCCCTCAATATCATTCACTTATCGCGTTCTTTCTTTTACTAGTTAGCCTGCAGGGAAGGCGTTAGCATTTACCTCAACGCCTAAACGCATTTTGCTATTTGTCCCACAGAGCCGAGCAAAGCGGCCACCTAAATGGAAAATATTGCTTATTGAAGTACTTGAATTTGTACGCAGGTATGCTTGCAACGAAGCTCGCCCTTTTCCTACCTGTCACCCTAACAATAATCTTGCTTGGACGCTTGATCGGGTTCCCCTTCCACCTTTGCTCTATGTTTAACCAAAATTTTAGCCTATTTGAATAGCAGAGCTGCACGCATGCAACAATCGTCCCATGAATTTGGTTTACAATTCAAATTGAGTAAGTCCACTGCAAGTAAGATCTTGGAATTTAAATCATGCCTCAAACTAATTTATGTGTTTATTTCACCGACTCAAATTGCAATCTTTATCACGACGTCTAGGATGCATGGAAAGATATTGAGCAACAAATAATTCTCGCGTTAGTGGACATTTGCTGCGCATTTCCTCCCACCGGACCATATTGTAGCTCACCTAACCGCAAGGCAGGAAGGCAGGATCATGTGTTCATTCTGGTAAGGGAGAGCGAGTTACAGGATGATTAGTTTTCCATGTACCACTCAAATGCCTTAAGGATAAAGAGTAGAAAAGTCCCAAATGCTTAGTGAAAATGTGCTGCAGACCTGTGGGTGGGCAGCTGATGACGATGGTCGTCAAAGTACAAGAGAGGGAAAGATAGACCCATGGCAAAGAAGAAGCAGACGACTTATGTAAATGGTGGTGCTGCTTTTAGTGGTCAAATTGGAAGTTGCCATAAATGGAGTGCTAAGAACAGTAAGTGCAGTCTGTGTGCCAATAAAAGCTGATAAGCTGGTCCTGTAAGAATGCAAAAGCTTTCATTCAAACAAAGCCGAGAACGCACACGAAAGAGCATAGCGCATTGGAAAAATCAAGCATTCCCTTGTGCAATGGAACAGTGGAACAATAGGAGTGATTTAAAGACGTTTTTGTCTCTGCCAGTAAGGATTTTCTAAGCTGGTTCCAGCCTCAGATCCAAATAATAAGTCTACCCATGCAATGGCTAGTTGAAGCACTTCTTTTCTGAAATCGCTCAAGTGATTGATAATTCTGACACTACCTGTGTGCGTAGTCGTCCAAAAGTATTTGCCGTAGCAACAAATTGTTCACAAAGCAGGTAGCCTATTCCAAGTTTGCTTACTCAAGTTGGAGAATCTTCATAGCGGAACTCACAATAATTTGGTCTTTATTTTTACAAACTCAGAAATCCTAGTTCGGGAAGAATATATTGAGGTTGTCGATTAAGGCGGTTGTTTTGAAAAAGAAGTGAATGCAGATGAATTTAAAAACATGTTTCCAACCTATTAGCGTCGCATCAAGACAATTAAACGGCCGAACAATCATAAGTTGCTATCACCAGCACAGACAAAGCTTCAGGAGGGCTACGAACCTACACACCGTCACCTCTAGGGTCGTGCCACCGCAGATTGTCCCTTGCGACAGACCTGAACGAACCGAATCAATGTCAATGTCTAGGCAGAAGTTGACAACATCAAATCAGATATGGATGCAAAAATTAATCGTCTGCCGCATCTTGTGCTTAGGAGGAAAATTCTGACCTTGGCCAATTTGGCGGCATTTTCACTCGCTCATGTGATAGTCTCTTTGGTTGTACGTTCCAGGGGACCTTGAATTCGCTAACGCACCCAGTTCACCCAAAAGGAGAACCTCAAATGGAAGACTGGCGTAGGTTGAAGCACAGGTGTCTACTCACTTATTAAGCGGTTGCAAGCGATAATCAGGAATAATAGCATTCGTTGCGCCTTCAAAGCAAGAGAGAAGTAGAGGTAGGCTTGCACGCCGTCGACTGCCTTACCTCCATGGCATGTGGAGGCTTCTGCACAGGCGTCGGTGCAAGCTCGACCTCGGTCGTGGTTGCTGTTTACCACCATTGCTGCGGCCATCCCCACGACGACCACCATTGCGGCTTCTGCTCACACGGCCACGCACATGGTGACCAACATTGTGGCTTCTGCACAGACCACAATACCCACTTCTGGCCACACTGTGAGCCCTTCACAAACTCACCCCACGGTGCCCACTTCCACGGATACGAACATGGCCAACTTCCCCACTCCATTTCTTTGGCTGTATCTCTGTTTTCTTTGAAACTGACTTGTGTGTCGACGTGTGTCTGCTTATATACTAGTTGCCCTGTCTCTCACTGCTTCACGTGACACTCGCGCTCAATGTACACTAAGTTCTAAATTCGTGCTTGTTAATCTCCAACAATGCTCTCGTGATTCGAGCTCTTCCAGGTGGTGTTTTAGGTGATGTCTGGCCTGTGAATTGCATGCTACCGACTTCGTGCAGTGTTTGCCGTTTGAGCAATAAAGCTAGCCAGAAATCAAACAAACCTTTTCTAAAACGTGGCTGCCTTTGCCAGTGTACAGATAGCAGGGTTCCGGCTGGCGTCGAATTGTACTGAATAGAGTTATTTGTTTTCGAGTGGGATCTACGGTGAAAGGGAAGGACACATTAGCATCGAGAGCATTCTCGGCGGTGCAGTGTTCGGCACTTATAGTGCTGCCTGCTTGAGAGTATGATGACTAATCCAAAGGCGACTTCGATTTCCTTTTAGCTGCATCGCGTACTGACCATATGCACGACCCATTGGACATTGCTCTACGGGTATAATTCTCTGTTCACAATCATAGCACTTACAAAACTTTTCATCCAATTTAGGAAGAGACATGTAAACGCTGTAAACATGCCTAACTACGACTTATTCTGCATTTAAACTTACCCTTATAACTAAATGGCGACCTTTACTTCGTCTGAAATTTGACAAGGTTCGAAATGCTGCTTTCCGCTTTTGCCTTTAGGTGATGTGCTTGTTAACATGTTTGGCTGCTGTGTTCCATGGGAATGTTGTTGACGACTTGACAAGTGCCCTGATATTTGTCTTCCCAGTTCATGAATTTTGACATCATTCTTCAAAATTTTAAAACTGTGCCAAACTTTATCGGAAATGGATTTCGTTCGCTAGTTAAACAGAAAAGCTGGAATAAATCATCATGCGCATCTATTTACCATGTGACAAAACACCGAATGAAGGGCAAATTCCTCCTATATTTTAATAAAACAAGCTGCATTATGCCTGAATGCAGCTAAAGCTTTATAGTTATTTGCCTTCCACTGTCAAGATTGTATTCATATGGCACTTGCGGGTTAGGATCTTAGACGCAATGCGTCGGTGAACTGTGGTGGCAAAGGTTGGGTCTGGGCCGGCTAAAATTTCGTCCTAGTTAAAAACTTGGAAACATTTCACGCCTGTAGGTGACACCATCTGATACATTTATAACACACATTGTTGCCTAACAACTAATTTTCTTAACTGAATGCTTTGTCTATGCGGACTAGGCAGAAAGCTAGTTTTGACAATCCTGTCTGCATCCTTCGATTTATCATTTATTAGGGCGTCAACGTAGTAAACAATTGCGTCTGAGCCAATGTGAATTACTGCTAGCATATTTACATTGAAATTCTAAGTTAATGGGCTTTGAATAATCTCATTCACATTCTTGCCAATCTCAATCGACTGCCTTTGCATGCAAAGGGTGCATCAAAATGTTCGCCACCTCGAAGTCGGATGAAACCTATTTTCGGACCATTTAATTACATAAGCCGATCGTGAATTTAATAAATAGGGTCCATGGGAAACTGGTCTACGATAGCCCCCGCATACTACTAAGTCGCCATTTACTGCTGTCCTTCCGCCCACACGACTATGATTCACATTAACAATTTCACCGCAAATTACATGAGAGGGTACGGTAATGCAAATCTGCCAAATATAAATAGAATCAGCTTATGAGCTGTACGTAAAACTACTTAAATTAACCAACTCACCTTTCCCAGTGTGCACATGGACTCCCTTAATGCCTGGAAACGTAATGATACACCTGCAGAAATGTCCAATCCCTCAAAGGCAAACATCACTGTATTGAAAGTGTTTTTGTGAGTAAGTAGGTTATCAGCGGTTTTATTTGATTCGAGTGCAAAAAAATGCTGTCGCTAAGTGATGTAATGCTGCCGTCGGATTGAAAGATGCCATATTCGTCGAACGAGAGAGCAGATGCTTAACATGCCTCTTTAATAATTACTGATGTGCTAAATGTGCCTAAAATTTATGGCTTAAGAATAAATTCCTTTCGTGCTTGATGTTAGCGAACAAATTTTGAAAGCCCACGCCGCGCCACAAAAGCAAATTTGACACGGCGACCTAGTGAAGCGATTTCCTGTGTTGGAAGGCTATTAAGGTAATCAGCAGCAGCTTAATGTTAGAACAGAATTTTAGTAGAATTTTATCAGCCATTTATCGTATTGCGATTACCAATGTCGTCAATTGTCCGAATTACTGCCAATCCAGCTCTCATCTCCCTTCATCACTGACGTTGACCGGTTCAAGCACACATACCTGCAAAAAGCCTACTCTGTATGCTTGTACTCTTCGTCCGGTGTGGTCGACGAGAGAAACTTGCCATCGTTTAAGCAAGCCGTATCTTAGTGCACTTAGCCTGCGTAGTAAAAGACCTTTCACTGATAAACAAAACTAACGTTGCCCACATTTGTATGGCATCAACAATGCCTACAATTTGCTGACAAGCTGTTAAGGATCTTATTACCAGCTGCATTTATGGTATTTGCACCAGTTAAATTTTGCCTAAGGAATAATTTCATTGAATTGAACTAAAAAATCATTGCCACGTGTAATTTGCTCCCGAAGTTGTGTTGTTATTCACTCGCAATTTTGGAGACATCGAATTGTCATAAAACTGTTCGAAGATTCTCAGCTCCTTTATGCCTCTCGCACCGACAACACTGGCTTCGACAAGATGAGTTTGCAGAAGGCTACTCGTTCATATGTGAGTACAGTTCTCACCGGCGCACTCGCCTTATCACTTGCAGTAATAGCATTTGTTAACCCACGCAATACTTTTAGGAATGACACAAGCATTCGTAAAGCAAAGCACATCAAACCAGGGAAGGAAAGCCGCAACTGAGTCAGCCTAAAATCGGCCTGAAATTGGCGAAAATTGTGATTCTTTATATGAGTTTCAACGCCGCCTGAATGCCACCTGTTAGAGCAGGCATCAACACACCTCATATAATACATTAACAGTAAGTATTGTAATACCAGTTTTCAAGAACAGCACCGGCAATATTGCGTTGACATGTAATTCTAATCAATAAAACAGAAAAATAGAAACCAGCTTTGGGCAACTTCAACTTAGACACCTGACCATTTGATGCGTGATATTATAGGTGATGGTCTTATACTCTGACAGCATTTAAATTTTGAACGCGAAATCTAAAAACACGAAGAAGGTGAACAGAAAGAAGTTCATAAATTTGGATTCAGGGAAACAAATCGGCAGTGCAGATCACCGTTTGACAAACAACTAGGGGTCAAATTACTTTTCCGTTGACCTCCTTTAAGATTTGGAAATTTTAACCAAACGCTCCCTTATTTAATTCAAACACTTTGAATTTAAAAGCGGACACGAAAATGCACCCACCCTAAGCATCTATTTTAACTGAGGTGAACCCTTCGACTTTCAGAGAAAGCTAGATTGGCACTTTAAAGCCTCTTCCACGATGTCATCATCTCCCATTTAACATCTCCTGGCCACGCATTTTCTAAACTACCAGCCCTTTGGCTGCAAGTCCAAAGAATGCACCCCAACTTCCTTCTCCGATCGTTGCCCACCCAATCTGCTAGAATGCAGCTCAGGTGAACTCAACGTCTGTAATGCTGGCGGTCATGATGACTTGCTCTTAATGCCCGCGTGTATCAGGTTCACACTAAACCAAGGTGTACTATATTTGTGCTTTGCAATAAAAGCACAAAAGTAACAGTAACAGTTAAGAATGCAAAATACAAATACAGACTACAAAAAGAGGCACCTTACCATTACAAAACTGACTAACAATGAGCTTCTCATGACCTCCTACCTGTCTTGAGTCAGAATGGCATTCAGGTCTCCATGGTTTACATGGAGAAATCACCAAGCGTTCAAGGAATTCCTCACTGCGGAGGACATCCAAAATGTAATGCCGGCTGTCCCTCAACATTTTGATGATGTGGGTCGTCGCGTCCCCTCGCCTGATTGTCATAACTTGAGTATGCAGTGTGAAGTGAGAGATACGGTAGCAAACTATGAATTCACTTTAAGTCTAGCATGTCATTTTGTTCACAAGGCTCATCAGAGTGTTACTTTAAGCTTTCTGTACTTTGAGTCCTGGTTTCCAGCCAAAAATGAACTTACCTGAGTGTTGCGATGATTAAAAAGTTCAAATGGCAAGGGCTTGTGCAAATCTGTTTACGTTTTATGGTAGACTATAGCAGGTTAAACTTGGCCATAATCCTAGCAATGCCTACCTCCCTATTACGTGCGTAAATGCAGTCAGTATGCAGAAAAGTTACAAACAACAGATATGCTCACGTGCCCGTTATACCACATGAGTCTCCAGCAGCATTCCAATGCAAAAATGTGAAGTTAAGCGTTTCCGGAATGTGCCAGGATTTGTGCTAATTTGTGAGAGGTCTAGACCCTTGAAAAACGCAACCAAACGTGAAGTATGTTTTGCTCAAATTGTAGCCTTTTTGGCGTTTTAGTAGTACCAAAGGAAATGCATTATTCTTGGAAGACAGCGCTATTTCGGTTGCTTAAAATCTTAGCTTCAACATACCTTCTTGCTTCGAACACGGCAATGCTCACCATTTCATGCTACTTATGCCATCTCATTGATAAGAAGGGAGAGCACAGAATTCCACACATTGTGAGTTGGCGAACGCACCCTTTGCATAGATCCCTCTTCTGACACTACAATTCCACATAATTTACTTTTGCTCTAAGCTGACTTGTAGATCGCCTATTAAGTTGACTAAAACCATGGCCATTGTAAGGTGGGTTTTTGAGTTCAATCGCGGTAATTACATGAGTGGTTGCAATAGAAGCAAGATAACGGTGCTATCGTAGAATTCTGATTCTTACCTCTTGGCGCACCGACACATGCAACCTGTAGATCCTCAAGATCCTTTGTAGCTAAATTAATCGCTCGTTGCCGCGAGGCAGTTGGAGCACAAATTTCCCTTATCTAGCCACTACTACTGACGATGTGGTGTTCTGTCTTCTGTGTTCTAGCGTTATTGTCAACCTATCACCCTACTCCAATTACTCTTGTGCACACGTCACGCTTATGAACATTGCGGAATACCTTGTAAAGCCATTAGAAGGATCAGCTAGATGGCTGAGTAAACGCGCTTGACGGTGAGTCATTTACTTTACTCTTCCGACCTTGCGAAAACCAATAACATTTCTGATTCATTAGGATGTTTGACCAGTGGGACTTTTTGACAAATGACACAGTAATTACGACGATTTGGAGCGTATTGAGTCGTTTCCAAGGCTGTGATGAGCCACACAAAGGGGCTGATTGGCTTTACCTATAAGTTCTTATAATCTGCTAGTGCTTCCATTATTATCTCAACCCTTACTGCCTAAACGAATTCGTTATTTAATGGTAGTAGGTATTTGGGCTGTGATGCTTGCGCAGTTAGATGTTATTCTCGAAAAGTAGCCCCACGTGGCCAAATGATCGGAGAGGTTGCCAAGACCTGATTCGATAGTTATCCAAAGGGTGACCAGGATCTTTATTTGCACAACCAGGTTCTCAAATTCGTGACTTCACCCACTAGCGGTTGACTAAGAGAAATTAAAGATTTTATTAGTCTCGATCACCTATTGCAACATTATCCGCAGTCTACTTTGATTGAGGCTTGAGCAAACGAAGAGACGTGCGCAGAAGATAGCCAAGAAGCTCGTACTGTTTCATTTCGTGACAGAAAAGAGGAGTGACTGATAAAACTTGCTGCCAAGTTTGCAATTTCTTTTATAAAACACGAGAGAGTTGGAAAATTCCTTTCGCGCAATAACATGTAAGTGGAGGATTGCACCATGCTACATCAAAGCGTCAGACGCAATTGCACGGATATTGACAAGTGAGTGAAATCGCTTACAGTAATGCAATAATTCAATCCATTGTCTGTGAGGGCAGGCGACATGACGTTACATCCATCATGTTCAACCGAGCCGAGGAAAGCCGACGCGCGTCGCCGGTGATGTGGTGAAAACCGCATATGCTTTTGGTCACCTCGTAATATTAACACTGGAGAGAACCTGAGGTCACTGCTTAATCACTGGGTTTCAAAGGTTCCCTTGATTCCTTGTCATCGTAGTCGGTGAATTTCACTTTAATAATGAATCCAAAATTATCCAGAGCATTTCTCAACTGCAGAGGAAATGAAGCATTGGAACATTAGATCTTCCCCGAGCAGCCCATTTGAGGCCAACTCGTAAAAAAGAGCAAGGGAAACCTGAGTGATGAGGGAGGCTGTAGATGCTAGCTTCTACGATGCTTTTTAGCTTATTTGATGCTGACATCAAAGCGCCAAGACCAAACAGCGAACAGGCATGCAGGGTGCACAGAGCCACAAATTTGCCAGTGTTAGTTCTTCTGAAGCATTAATGTATTTCACCGTGTTGGAACATCTGGTACAGTTAGCAGGATGTTCTGCGCTTTCCCTATATCGACAACCAATTTTTGAAAATTTCTTTGAATGTCCAGCTCACTGCTGCCTACTCTCAATAGGGCTGTGTCGAAGGTTTTGGCTGGAGCTGACTCACCCACGGCCACAACTATGTTAACTTCATAGTGAATGGGGAAGGATGGTAATGCGACTTGCTCCTGCCTACTGAGCTAACATGTTTGAACAGTTCGTAGGTCGTCAGCAGCCTTGTATAAATTGCATATCTGCTATAGCTTGTTGACTTTCGCTTGTGCATGTGGGAGTGGTAAAGAAGAGAAATGAACGAAAGGTCAGGCATACTTGTATTAGTGCTTGGATCCGATGGTTTTGTCTGGGTTTCCGGCAGGTTGTTGCCTAGTCACATCTAATCCATAGAAGCGACTTTAATAGAGAGATTTTTAGGCGACGTCGCTTCTTCGAATTCTCCTTGCAAAATCGATAAAAAAGAAAGCAAAAAGGAGGAGTGAAGTAGTATGCAGGGAAAGAGGAAGGGGTTCAGAGAGAAGAAGGAAAGGGTGAGATGAATGGATGCAGCAAGCGAGTGATTTCACAACACTTAATCCATTTTCCACCATCAGTTACTGTGGTCCCTTTCAGCAATGTGTGGGCATCCTTAAGATTGGCAATTTTGGCCGAAGGGTCAGCGGTTCACTGGACAAGAACATCAACATTGTCGGGGTCGGGACTAGTGTTTGGATGCAAACTCGTTGTGGCAGCATCCGGCGCTTTGTTAGCGGCAGCATGAAGTTCCTACAAATCGCTCCCCAGGGCACCAACAATATGTATTTTGTCGTATTCCTCTCTGACTCGATCTCCGAGGGGCACAACGCATCCGACTGTTCCGCACGTACTTTCAAATTCTCCTCCGCATCAAGTAATGCTTGCCTCTAAAACCCTTTTTCATTCTCTGCCTGTTGATCTTCTGTGAAAACCATGCCTGTTGATCCCATCGCTTCTTCACACCTTTCTCAGATCAAGTGATGGTAAGCCTGTTGCATTACACATTAAATTTTGTTGGTAATCGCTTCTATTATTTCCATTTGTCTGCTCCCATAGCTTTGGCTGCACACGACGCATCTTGTGGAAAGAAATCTCACGTTAATAATCGACAGCCTGGGTGGAATGAAGTGCACAGACAAGTGTACTTTACGTCTTGCGTTTGTCGTCTGTTTCCTTACTTGTGATTCACCATAAGTCACAATTTTGGATTTATCATGTGCTTTACAGCATCCACCCCCATTCTACTCAAGAGCATTTGCTCACATTCAAACCCACATTTTTGCGCAATCACACACTATCGCTCGCCATACTTTTCTTCCTACAATTTTCCTTCCCCTTCGCCCTCGATTTCACGTAAATCTGCACAATAATCTCCTTTAAAGTGAATATGAAGTAGCACAAACACTACTACATCATTCAGGAGAAAGCATCTAAATTTTAAGCTAGGAAGTTAAAAGCCATCCAAATAGTGCAATCTTAATCGGCTGGAATGAAATGTAAATGACGGATAGTCTTGCTACATTCTTGCGTTTCCCATAGCAAACCCAGGACGGATTTTATAAACCCACAATACGTTACGCGCATTACTCCATAGCGAGAAGATGGCTCCATCAGGTTGATAGAAACAAGGTCTCATTTTTGTCTACGTGGGTGCACCTGCTGCCTGGTTGGGTGCGATTTGCGCGACCCATAGCGGACAGAGAGAACGTGTGAGGAAGGGATGGTTAAACACGAAAGTAGGGTAGGAAGGCAAGTAGGTGGGGCCATGTTTGATGGTCTTCTTTTATTGGCCAAGTATCAGCCTGACTCGGCAGCCACAGCCAGTTCCTTCCTCGCTCAGGAAGTTTGTAAAATGTCACGAGTAGTGACAAAACTTGATTTAGCAGAAGGACTGTTTTGGGTAGCATTTCGGCTCGCTGCTTAACACTGCAATTGCAGGTTTCGTAAAAGGCTTTTTGCCTACGCAAACCTTTGCGCCCTTGATAAAAGAGAATTCGGATTTTGCATTTAAAATTGGCAAGTAAAGAAACATTTTACGCAATAGTTTCTTTTTGGTTTCACAAAGAGCACAGTGAGTAGAGCATTATTCTACTGAATTTTAGCCAATCACAACAGGCGTCAAATACATGGAGTAACTTGTGCTGGACTGGGGTTGTACTTTGTAGCAAGCATGCAGTTGGATTCAGGTGTGCAAGACATTAGTATCCTGAGCAACCGCATGGCCTCGACCATGTAATGGGATGGACTCCACCAATGCTGTCTACGTGTGAGAATTGACACGGGATGAATGATGAATTATTGCACACTTATTCATACGAAACATGCCATGAAAAAGCCGGCGCTTTTATGGTCGATAAAGAAATATTTGAATAGGTCTGCTTTGCCTGTAAAATATCTCTAAAGTAGTGTGAATGAAGACTAGTATTACAACTTTTGATGCAACAAAATCGTAAGATTATTTTCAAAGTGCTAGTTTTTAAATTCAACGTTAGATCAAAAGTCTACTTTAAAGGCAGTTGAAGGAGCCACAGATTTTCTCTAACTTTGGGATGCATTTTGCAACTCCTGCTTCTCCATTGCGTAGACTGGCAAAGGATAGTTTGCTTGCATTCGTAGCACAAAAATGCGATGAAGTAGTGTTTGTAGGTCCTGCTTCCGTACTGAGGCGGTTTAGCATACCCGATATCCCTCCCCTCTCCTTCCAACTCATACTGCTTTATGCAACGCAGTCTTACATGCTTAGGTAGATGGGTCCATTGCAAATGCCTAAAGGTAGCTAGTTTGACTCTCATTGTTAAAAGGACTCAAGTTAAAACCATAACGGTAAATTAGTACTGAAAAGAAGGAGGAATGAGATTGCGATTGCGAAAGCTTATGGCAATTGGAAATGAATTGCAGTTTGAGAGGGTGGGAATGGGATGCCTATTTAAACACACAAGCTTATTTGTTTGAAGCTTCAAGCAACGCCTGTTACCTATGTCATCTATGATCACTTATACAATTCTCGATTCTTGTTGGCACTATTTTAGGAACGAAGATTGTGGGCGGTCGCGGATCCAACTTTTCAATGCCAATCAACGAAACCTCCATCATGCGAATTTCCTCTGCCTATGAAAGCGAAAGTCGGTTATGTTGAGGTTGACGCAAGCAAACATGGTAATGGAGTAATAAAGGTTCCATTAAGCATCCTAGTTGATAGTTCATGCCCACCATTGTGACGACCAATTATATGACACCGTGGCAACCTAGGGTAGGAAAATTACAAGGTTGAGCAGAGAAGTAAATGCTAGTGTGTGGCATTGCATGGAACGTTTAGGTTTGTTATGGTATGGCGTATCAACTTAGCTAAGATGCGTCTCAGCTTTATGCAAGGAATCTTCTTTCGTTTCGGTCTTCCCTTGCCTACAATCACGGACCCTTCTTGATGCATTCCTTGCTCTTCATATACCCTCCCTCTACGAGATAACGACTCGAACCCCCACGTTTCACCGACATTCCTGTCACGTAGCGTACACAAGTAGTCATGTAATATATTTCAAGTGTTAGACTTTTGCTATGGCACCCACGCTTTCTAATTCCACCCTTTTCGTGAAATTTTATACTTTAACAGGCGCATGTTGACCAAAATTTTTGCTGTCGCATATCGTCAATGCAGATTTGGGCTAACCACGCCATCCGATATTTGGAATGTCAAAATGTAGCGAGCTATCACAGAAACATCGTAAGCAATTTCAAAAATAGGTCGGATCCATCCCGTGATCCCTTGGTTAAGATATTTTAAAGTCTAACTTACCTATTTTGGCTGAGCAAAAGTGCTGGCCATAGTTAAATCTGATTTGCAAAACTCCTACTCATAAATTCAGTAACAAGCACCAGAGAATCTCGACACGTATGCTAAATGTTAGGAGCACTACAGAAATCTTTGAGGTAACATATGCAAGCATATAGCGGTTGTAGATAAAGTCCTTTTATCACCGACTTCCATTTTAGATAGGCAGTTGCTACATTTGAAGTAAGTATATGAAAGTTAAAGTGCATCAATCGTGTTAACATGAGAATTATAGGCTCCAGCGAAGTCTGCATAAGCCATGGTAGCTAAGCTTATGTTGAACGGCCTCAAGTGAGCACTTCCTCTTCTTCAAATTAGTCTCCTTCTCCTCCTTCTTATTCGCACGCTCGAGCCTTCCAGTGGCAAAAAAATCTACCATCTCTACTTCTTTCGGTTCACAAGATTCAGGTCCCGATTATTAAATCGTTACTTTATTTGACCTCGTCACTCCTATATGCTCATTAAATGCATACAAATAAGCTGTCTTGCATTCACTTAGTGCAAGCCGATTGCAGGGCTATATCTTCCGCCGACCAATCGCCCATAGAAATAGCTACCTGAGAGAAAGCTACTAGTGCATCTATCCACCACCCGAGAATACACCTATCACCATCAACTCGTGCACTATCAAGAAAAAAAGCGATCAACTGCGTGGATGCTTAACAAGAATTCTGCTGCCTTAGAGTCCTTAACTGACGTAATCACAGTCACTTATAACTACCACCACATCTATACTTCGACGACACTTTATTCCTCTGAAACAAACTAACTCTAGCTTATAGCGAACCCCCGTAAAACCCCGGAATTTTTGACGCTGTCACTCATGGCACTGAAAAACATGACCCGAGAATGCACGTAAACTGACTTCAATAACGTTCAACCTGACTGCAGACCAAACCGTCCTGAACCTTAACCTCTGACCTCCCACGAGGCTATCTAAAAGTGTCAGCAGCTAACAGCACTTTACTCCTAAAAAAGACCTTAAATTTTTCTCGTCGGATTCATAGCTGCTACTGATGCGTTTCGGTGGCAAATAAGTTTCAAATGCATTTGCTGGGGAGAAAACAGCCAATAAATGCAGATTGTTATTGTCATTTATGCAATGACCAAAGAGGCGCGGGGTCCACAAATTTTCTAATATGTTGTTCTTTACTTCTAATTAAACACGTTTAGTCAAAAAGTGGAATGAAAATTTTAGAAGCACTGATGGCTTAGAAGGAAGTACAACATTGCACTGAAAAGTGAATTAAATTAAGAGGTACATCCTTGCAAAAAATTTTAACAGAAGCGCGACTTACAATCACGAATGACAGTTCCTATGTTGTAAGATTTCGACTTAGTGGAAGTCTTTGTAGGGGTTGCAATTTCTACTGCCCATACCGGCATGCAAGGAAGGAAACTTCGTGCAGTGTTAACGATTGCTTTATCTTCCTTTATCCGGCCATGGCTGTAGATGTCAATTAACCTGGCAAAATATAAGTCTCCTCCGTATTGTAGTCGCTGCAACCAGTAAAATGGCCTTCTCTTCAAAATATTTGGTTTTAATAATGTCGATGCTAAAATTCTAAAATACTCCTCCGTTTGATTAGGTGCGCAATGTGAATAAAGCGCACAGTTTACCTTATGTATTCTAACAACATCATGTACTCTATTATCCTCGCTAAAATATTTCCTGTTTACTCCTATCTCCCCACTAACTCATTTTGCAGATCCTGCTTCCCTTAACTGATTTTCACGTCTACACACGTCGTACCTAATCTCTTGTCACCTCTAAAGCGTCTAAATTTTGCTTCAACTTTTCTAGCAAGCGTAACTGCGCAAAAGTATGGCTGATATCTCAATGATCTGTGAACTACAAGGTTGCACACGCATGACACAGTACCTCTTCCTTGCTTATGTAGCTATTATTAGATATAGCTACAATGTAAACATCTAAAAACTGTTTAAGTGCATACAAAGAAACAATATGCATTGCTATGTCAAGTTCCACCGAATGGTGATGATTTGTTTGTGCCATTTTGCATTGCTCAACTTCATAAAATAGCAATACCTCTTTTTGCGCAAAGTTTTAAACGCACTGTACACGTGGGCACTTTCATTCCAATCACCTTGAATTTTAATAAGAACCCACCCTTGAGTGTAACAATGACTAGGACATAAAACACGACAGCAGTAAATACAAAGCTCTCCCCGTATATCGGGCGCATGTCTAGTCACAAGGCACATAGATGAGTGTGCGTCCATGGAAGGAAAGTTAAGGCAACTTTTCCAAGAACCCTACAACGCAAAGAAATTTTTGATTATGTAAAATTTATCTGCAAATCCAGTGGCTCATAAATGTACGTTTAACTGCCAATCGTGTGGTATTGCTGTGCCATCGTTGGAAACATCCAGGCTACCGATGCGATGTGACGGAATGCAATGCAGTTCGATGTTTGCCTTATCACAACCAAAACAAAATTGGACAGCTTGGGTTAGAAACTCCACAATACTACAATGTTTGTACGCATTAAATGATTCTGCCTTGATATATCATCAGCTTAAAGCAGAATGTTAACAAATTTTACGTAGACATCGCTAAAAACTTGATAATTTTGCTTTTCTAGTAGTGATTGCTTGCGACCAGACCGAATATTCTAGACCAAGTATTTGCAAATGGGAGGAGATCAGGGCGTTACTATATGCTTTTACCCTGTAATAAGTCTAATAGACAAAGGGCTACCTGCAGGAATGTCTTGAGCGCATGTGGTTAAGCATAGCCCCCACTGTCGGGTGCTGCGAGAAGCATTCTGCAAAGCAGACGCCTGTTCCTGAACCATCCGTCACTTAAGCTAGAGTGCTGTAAAGTAAAGCGTAACCATGAAATTTCAAAGCTGTGGTTGTAGAGCAGGGAACGAATTGGATTTTAATAAGAGATTACCAGGCCCACACTCACAAAAATGCGCTGCAAAGAAATGCCCACAGAGTGAATCAAAGTCGCCGAATGGCTAGGGCACAGGCGGCAAAAATTGTGCCTCCGAAGTGTTTTAGAGTGCTTTAGCAATTTTCGTCACATAAGAGGGCACAAGGCTAAGGCTGTTGGCATGAAGTGCAATTCTTCTTACCTCTTTGATGATGCAATAACCTTCCAAAAGATCTCAGGAGGCGCCAGACAAAGCAGACAGCTAACACTACAGGTAACTAAAACACGATAAGCACACATAAATTGGGATAGTTTCATCGTGAGCGACTTACGTAATTTCACCAATCGATTCAATATTTCTCAGCCATTTTAAACTTAATAATCCATGCGAGAGGTGAGAAGTTGCTTGTTAAGAAAGTCTCTTTGGCTCACTGAGTGCTTTGGAGGACTCATTCAGTGCGCATTAGCGGGATCTCATCATCGTTTGCCAGAATAGAGAAAAGAATGTTTATTAATCCAAAACAGATGCTAATAAAATGAAAGGTTATGAGCTAGCTTTTGAAGCAACTCATAATTCACTATATGAAGATGTCTTTGAACCCAGTGCTTAATCTGCACTAGTTGATTCTGCCCTGCATCGAGACAAGTGCATGTTTTAGGCCCTCGACCGATTATGAATACCTGTCTCTGAACCTACAGCCCACACTCTGGTTGTTTACAGCATGAGATTTGCCTTGCAGTCCTGCATCCTGCAAACATATAATCTACTGCAGTGATCACACCACTTGTTTGCATTAAATACTTTTGCACTACAAGAGTGAGTTTCGGATCCTAATGTTCAAAATGCTTTTGGATAAATGGGAAGCTCTCAATAAGGATGGGCTTGTTTTCGCAGAGAAAGAGTTTTCCTTATATCATTAGAGAGTGCCAAATTTTGCCCAATCTATTGACAAAGACCATGAAGATGAGAAGTACTGAAGTTTTAGTTTGCCTCAAATCATGGTGCATCTGAAAACCATTCAGACAATTGATGTCTCCAATGGCGATCATGACGAAGAGATGTTGAGAAAATAACCATAAGACTGAGTGTAGCCAAATCTTACCTCTCTTCTTCTCTCACTATTCTTCTCAACAGCACAACAGCCAAACCTATGAATGGACCTCCTTCTTTCCACATGTGGGAGTAATTCATACATTGGAACTAACTTGCAATGCTGCATCTATTCCAATTAGAGCCTTCCCAAATGCCCGCACAATTTTAGACGTCTGCTGCGGCTAGGCTGCACGAAAGTACTAGCCTCATTGCCATGATGCCGTTGATGTTAGACTCAGGGCTCCCCATCCGCGTTTTGGTCCCGTTTTTGTTAATATTGGCATTTTTTCTGTTCGCTGCTGTCTAAGCTGACAATTTAACAAAGTGCCAACTTTGACTTAATATTATTTCATATTAACCGCTGCACTGACCCAGTCCGATAGAATATGTGACAGAACTTAGCAAATGTAAGCTAACAACTTGCTCTTTTTATGCAAAATGGTGGTTTAGAATTGGACGCATGGACACTAAGCACGTTGAACTAAGCCTCCTGCTTTGATTGAATCGGGCCAGTGGTCATGGATAGAATGGAATTGAAATATGTGTTGAGCTAAGGCTAAGCATGAACCTAGTTTGAAGCACGAACTATCCATTGTTGGCTATTACGAGGTGATATTAAAGAAAACAGCTAAACGTTGGTTCGCGTAAACAGGTGTAGGCTCTTGCCCATGAATTTACTGTACCTTTGGATAACCTTTTCCTTTATAATCATTCATAACAGCACACTGTTCAAAGTAACGAGGCAATGCACCACACAAGGTGTAAGAAACCGCTTGTTCCACCACACTAAAAACAGCCGCCATTTTGTTTAATTTGTGTCCTTTAAGAGTTTAGTTGAGGTAACTAATCACCGATAGTAGAGGCCACCTAACGAAATCTCGGTAGACTGCACATGTGGTAAGGGCGATTCGCTTGGTTTATAAGCTCGCGAATTCTTTCACATGTTTGTGTGAAATGTTTCTTTGAAAGCCTTCTTTGCAGCGCTTCTCACGCCCACGCTTCTATGGCGCCAACAGCAGTTGACTAGCCAAATTATAACCACAGTTTACTGAAATCTCATCAGTAGTATGCATAAACACCATTGCTGGATAAAACAGCGTTGGAGGCAAAGACAATGATGTAGTTTGTTTCTCTCTTACAGAACTGTGCAAAAGATCTGGAGAAACATCCATTTGCTAACACATTTAGCTCTTAAGACACAACTCTTATCCTTTAGAGTCCTGCTCAATTTAATTATATGAAAAAAATCACTGAAAGATGAGATCAAAATAAGAGCGTAGCTGTGTAAACTAACGTGTAGCATGGAAAGAACTAGTTAATTCAAGAAGAACTGCTAAAACGCTACATTCGTGGTGATAAATGGGATCAAAGCAACTGTTTAGCGAAAGGAATCTGAACAATGATTATTCGAGCCTACTTTCGTTAGGCACAAAAAAGTTCTCTACTCTAATACAGTGTAACGAAGCTTAAAGCACTTGAAAGTTATTGCTTTGCAATCGAATTGCTTCTAGGTTTGGGTCCCTGTTTTGTCTACCCTGGTAGGCTGGACATGAATCGGTGACATATCTGTATTGTACAAGGTGCAACTCACTTGGTAATTGCACATACGGTAGACAGAGAAAGTACAGTAGAGAAGCCAAGAAAAAAGGGGGCGCCACGATAAGCAACACGGTACACAATTTTGTCCTAATAATATCCCTGTTTTTGTTCTACACCAAGACAACCAATTTGCAACCGCCTTCTGTCGTTGTCGGCGTTTATCAGTGTGGTATTTTCGGCAACATATTGTCTAACAAGTCGATTGGAATTCAAACACTTGGAGTGCACTAACAATGAATCACTGTAATGTGGGACGACAGATGCAGATGGTAGGATCCACGGCAAACACGAGGCCAATTGACCCCTAATCTCCTCCATATTCCCTTTTCTAGTTTTCCAACAGGCTGACACTTTGTTTGGAGACCTAAGAATAATACCTTTAATGTGCATTGATTGACATCATCTTGTTTTTATTGTTCATAATACTTTTGCTTAAGCTGATGCAGTAAGAGCTGCGCTTTTTGGTGGTGCAATTTCGGACGCAAACCTACTTAGCATGATTATGTCCCCACTTTTGCCGCTATTTGATGCTCTTAAAGGCAAACCATTCGCTCTTGCACTCACAAGTTGTTGAGTGGCCTAGTATTAACACGGTGGGACGCATTCGTCTTGATTTGCCCTTATACCTACGTGGCGAACGCACGTAGTATTCGTAAAAGGATTATCCGCACGATTGACCTTGCCTGTCTAAGCTTCATTCCAAGTTTCAGAGCAAAAGAGAAACCAATGCATAGAGTGGACATCACTTTGTATTTGGCTGATATCCACATCGATTTGCTTTGAATATTAAGCATTTCTCGATTCAGAGCTTTTACTCGCATAGATGGCTAGATTAATGCGCACTAAACTGATGGATATGCGACACAAGCAATGCAGTGATGGTTCAAAATGGTAATGAATTAAAGATAGTTGGTGAGGCGGATGATAATAACCATGCATGATGGAAGAGAATGTATTTTGAGCATGTGAAGTGTGTTGCAGAGCATTCGGAACGTCATAGTCGTAAAATTGCCCAACTTGATGCTGAAGTGAATGGTTAGTACGCATTCGTAAGTTATTTAACGATCTTTAACTTTAGTAGCAGCAGATTTTCTACTTGCACACGCATTGAAAGAGACATGATATGGTTTTGCAGAGTGGTATCACTGATAATTAATTGCAAAGCGAATGGACAAGCACTATCCCAGCTTTGCAGGAAGCTAAAAATGTTTGGCTAAAAATAACTTTTCATCCAATTTCAAGCCATCGTAGTCCATCACAGTCTCTTAACTCGCCTTTCGGAAGGCTCTTCCACTAGCTAGATGTATTTTGCTCGAGGCGAGGTTTTTGTAAATTTACATTAAATTGAAATCCAAGAGATGGAAACTTTGATGAAGCCGTCAATAATGAGGCCCATTAATCCAGAGAAGAATGGAGAACACATAAGTCCTGGGGGAGTATTGGTGAAGGCAACAACACTCGACCAGGTCGACCAACCTGTGAGGAGCAACGCATAGATTTCAAAGGCGTAGGACTACCACTGAAAGAAAAAACCGCCATTCATAATCATCTAAGACAATGACCTGGTGGTGCAGACCACGTTATTAGTGGATGGATGCGAGGTAGCTGGTTACAATCAAAACATAAGGATGTATAGCCTTTGGTTTTTCTGTAATAAATTGCATAAAACACAGAATTGCTTGTAAATGAGTGGGCGTTTTGATATGTACGCATGAGATACTTCCATATACTTCGCGTCCTCGTTCCTTTATTTTGCCTGAAATGGCACAGCTCACATTTCCTCGGCCGATTGACTTCAATTCAGCCTTGAATACACCACTGGTGGACATATTTCATGCTTCCTTCAAAGAAGCATGACGAAATTAGTCATTTATGGGACTCCGAATCCCGATCAATCGTGGATTAATTTGGTTCGTAGCATATTCGGCATAAAGGAGTGTCAGAAGCGGAAATGCTACGCAAAGATCCAGTTCTTAGCCTATTCAGAGTTCTTTGCAACATTAAGTAAAGTAGAGGAGAGGGTGTAATGAAATGATATGGAGAATGAGTGACACTCGTTGTCACATGCAACAGAACACCGAGCAAAGGAATGCACGAAGTGATGAACTGATCCGCTACAATTCAGTTGAACCCCATCGATTGCTTCTCTTTTGCCTCCTTCTTCAATTTCGACCTTTTATCACAAGTATCCATGTCAATAAAGTAGTATGTCTCTGCCATCTACAAAATTTGCCGTTTTGCATTAAGATGGCCCAAAGCTTTTCCTTTGTAAGGGTTATAGGGATTAACGCTCCGATTTTGCTAACAATATGTTTTCGTTTATTTTCGACTGTCCTTATATTCCACTCACTGAGACCACAAAAGCATGACAATGTGTCGACATGTAAAAGTAATGGACAAATGGAAGGTCATCAGAATTTGATGCGCTTTTCCAAGTGTAGGCGATTAAATCGAACTGAAGCCATAAATTGTAACGCATACAGCGAAAGTTAAGACCCAGACACTGCATAACCTTAAACACTTTGCAGAACAATCATCGAAGATAGATCAACAAAGACTAGCCTACAAACGCGGTTTTTGTTCAGTGGCAAGAGGAGGCAGCAGGGATGCGATTCAAATGATTTAAATGAGTTATACTCAACAATATGTAGACATTTAAAGATTGGTGCTTTAAGACTGAGAAGAAAACTAATGAATTTAAATTTCACTAAAGTGAAAATGCGCCTCCACGCTATGGTCAGGCTTCTGTTTCTTTTTCCCCCCAATTTTTTCAAATCCTTGGTACACCACTCTCTAATCATCACACTTGGTGACGTGTGTAGACATAAATACTATTGCGCAAAAAGCAAAACTTGCCACAAATTTGCAAAAAAACAAAGGATCGACGTTTATCCGAACAATAACAAGTGCACAGCATTTGGTAATTCACGGAAGGATTTGAAGGCAACTCTTCCCTTTGTTCGTGAGGTTTGACTTAAACCGTTTTTTGGCGGTGTGCGCACGAGGAATATTTGTCAGGAAAAACAACAAATGATATTGAAATGCACGTTATTCTAAATGCATTTTTAAGGTAGGTAGGGTTCGATGGTCACAAATGTGGCAGTGGTGTAGTCAGAATTTTCCGAGCCAGACGAAAGATCGGTAATATGCATGCCCTGACTTGCGCTCACGCCATTTGCGACTCTCTCACTTAAGGTCGCAAATGAAGTCACACGAACAACCGTCTGCAGCGTGCGTAGAAATCGTGAAGATATCGCCCGATTCGTCAAGGTTTCCCTTCCGAAAATATGGGAGCAATCATTGGGTTGTTCTTCTTTATGTAAAATTTACTCGCAATTTAGATCCCTTACTCGCTTCTCACTACAATTGACACAAAAACCTAATGAAACTGCGCTTTTAGTTATTTTCTCCCAGTACATAGGAAAATGAATGTCTGAGTCACTAAGGCTGGAGAGGTTGATGTCAATTCGTCTATCTGCAACTCTATGTGATTGATGGTGCTGCAAGTCTCTCCCCAAAACCAATGCTGTTTGGTAACAGGAAAAGTTAGTTGAAATTTGACACTTGGGTACCTTGTATAGGTATAGAATAGGAAACTGACTAGAACTAACCACTTCTTTAAGTATTTCATTGGTCATGGATGTTGTGCATCTGCTCCGAGTTTCACTACTTTGTGTTAGATTATCATTGACAGCTTATTTATTCTTTCTGTTGCCAGCGAGTTATCTGCATTGCCTTTCAGAAGGCATCTTGTGGACACTATTGACTCACTCAAGCTTGTATACATATGTTTGATGTTTTGTTGTCGCAACGTCCTTGTGAGCTGATATTTGCTGCTTGATGCTCTGGTTGGAGCCGAAGTGTCAAGCCTAATTGAAGCGTCACCTTTTAGTGATGATTTTCAATTGTACACTGAGGTAACGGTTCATCGACACGAGTGCGTCAGCATCGCGTCCAGTTAAAATGCAGCAGCCTCTTAGGGTAAGCGCAAAGGACGACTTAGGAAGCAGGACGATTCTCTAACTTGGGTTAGAATTGCGGACTGTGTTGTCCCTTTTACTTCGGCGGATTTGTTTTTAGATGATCTTGTAAAATCTGTAATGTTGAGTTTGAACTGGAGCATTGAATTTGAATGCAGACTTCCTTTTCAGGACGGTATACGGAGTTAAACACATTTGATTACTTTGTAACCACCAAGTTAGATCATTTGCTTTACCTGCTATGCTTTTTCTATCAAAGTGTGCCAGTAGAGGCGTCACTTGAAAGATGCCTGAAAACATAAAACCATGTCGTATTAGGGGTGGTGGGAGAGGAAAAGGAATAGGAGGGAACCTGTACGCTAGTGGCAGCGCTGACGGAATTACCTCTCCACTGATGCACCCAGCAGCGAGAATATTCGATGATTTTTCGCGAGCCACTGCTAGAGCTATTTTGAGGGACAATAGGTGGAATGGAATCTCATAAGTACGATGTAATTGGACATTGCTGCTACTGCCAGCAAAACTAGGTATCACCAGGCAAGAGTAGTCTCTGGATAAGGAAAACTTACATCTTGATCAAAACCATGTCGGGAATAATAAAAGTTACAGTGGCAATCAGTACTGGTTGTTCGTTCGGAAAATGAAGGCCGCAAGTGTTTGTTTGCGTGGGCTGAATTTGCGATACCTTGGCCTTTGCAACCCGTGGTCTTAGCCGACCTCGCTTGAAACTCTTCCACTTTAAATACTACTTAAGCATCTCACTCCCTGAAAGCCTCCCATCTCAGTTCTAGCTTTAGCTTTTATCCTGTAAATTACTCAAGAAGAGCATAAGGAGGTAGATAACAGAGAACTTATCATGCCATATATCTCCAAAGAAAGCCTCTTATCTAGCGCCATTTTTGAGCGCCTATGTCGAATTAACTTCAAAATGGGGTGAAGTAGCCATTTTAGCTTATCGTACCTTAATGGACTTTGCCTCGGTTACGCTTCGCAACCAGTCTACTATACCGTTGAATTGGCGTCGACAGTGATCCACGCAGCGTAGGTTAGGTACGATTCACTCACATTTGGTCCCAGAGAAGACCGCCCACACCTCCTGTTCGAGATACTCAGCATTTTCCCTTCCCCAGATAGTGTTAGAGTAATTTAACACTATCTCGGCACAATAAGTCCTCAGTCCTTTTGAGGATGTACTAGATCACCTCAGACACATCTCTTTGTCTCCTATGCCAAAAGAAGGCTTTTCTCTTACCGCTTTATGTGAAGGAATATAAAGAACCTCTTTCACGCCACAGCTTTTCGTGCTATCTCCTGTGTGGAAGTTTCAAATGCTATGTATAGGGCTAGCTCAAAAATAAGGCAGGCACGACAACACCTCTGGTTCTTGCCGGGTTCTGTGTTCGAGGCGGAGCACCTATATTACTAATATGCACCCCTTCATTTATGTA
This sequence comes from Taenia multiceps, assembly GCA_001923025.3. Lineage (NCBI taxonomy): Eukaryota > Metazoa > Platyhelminthes > Cestoda > Cyclophyllidea > Taeniidae > Taenia > Taenia multiceps. The sequence goes on along the minus strand of CM010312.1, from coordinate 831,454 downwards.
CATCACTATGAAATCGCACTGCTGCAGTTCCCATGCCTACCGTGTCACCGAATAATTTCTAGCCTTAAATTTTTTCAGTCGAGCTAAAACCTGATCATTCTTTGTCAGCTTGGCCTTCATCGCCAGCAGGCAAATTCTGAAACCTCTGAATATTGCAAAAATAAGGAACATTTTGTGTTGAATGCTTGGCTTTTCTAACTCTCAAACTCGACGAATGAAAGTGCAGTGAGTTTGGACGTTGCATGCTACGGAACCCGGGTTACAGGGCGTGGCTCAGCAAAACAAATAATTAAGCATAGGAAACGACTGAAATCAGAACAAAATGTCATTGAAGAAAGGGTCGAATGCAGAATAGAAAATGCAAAGGTTGAAGAGGAAATGGCAAAGTGCAACTTGGAGTTTCTTCACATTGTTAGCTTCCATCATGCATTTAGCAACAGGCTGAACGTTAAAAGCATGAATGAAAACATTGACATATTTGCAAATTGTAGCATGATTGATTAGCTAAAAATCAAATGAGTAAAATAGTGGGAGGTAGGATCCTGATTTACAGCTGCCATTGACTACGATGTTAAAATTAGGCAGAATTTAGGCACGATGCAATTTCGAGGCAAAAGTAAGCAAGATGGTATTTTACTTCTCAGACCCACCGTCTTTAATTGCTGCTATTATGCTGTGAACTTAAAGATATCCATTCATTGATTACAAGTGCACCACCATTTAACACCTCAGCCTAAACTAAATTTATCTACCATTTATTTGCGCATTGTCTATTAATTGCTCGAGGCAACGGAGTCGTATTAAGAAGCCATTGAACAAGCGGCATGAATGTTGCAGTAACACCCTACCAAAGGAAGCCGATGACAAAATCTACACAAACTAGTGTCAGCCTGTTTGACAGAAAACTTCATCAAGGCGCCTTAGCAATTGCATAGAACAACCAGTTACCCCAATCAAAATTAAGTGGTTAATCAAGACAACCAAATACCAAAAAATTAGAAGATCCGATTGCTCTACAATTGGCCCACATCAACTATTTACTTTGCGTGAAAAATGAGGCTTACGATTAACGGCCCAGTCAACTTAACTCCAACTCAACATGACGGCAATTTTATTTCCTTCTCGTTCTGTTTCTTACCACCTGGGCTGTGCCATGCTGTTCTCCTTCCTTCTACTCTATCCCACTCCCTTATCTTTCCTTCCTTCTCTTCCCTTCAAATCCGTATGTAAGTTTAGTATCACTGAAATAATCCTCGAATAACACGGCGAGAAGACTGGAAGGACAATGAAGTCCTCGCTACTATTTCAGCAAATGTTGCACCCACTACCTCCATCCTCTGACCTTCCATGCAGGTCAACTGGCGTCTAAAGTTATTTTACACTTTATGCCTACAAGTAAAACTACACACAACTTTGTGATTGGCGCCATCCATCCTTCCTCATTGTCATCGGTCTTTATTGGCTGACTGATCAGTAATTTTAATTTGACACACTAATGAAGCAGTCATTACCCCGCAGGTTGTAGCTTATTCACAGTTTCGGAGATGTCGAACTGCTGTACAGTTGTTCACAGATTCTCCACTTTCCCTTGCCCCTCCAACCGATAGCACTGCTTTCGACAAGACACTTTTGCAGAAGGTGACCCATTCGTGTGTGAGGACTTGCACAATGGCCCACCTGCCTTGTCACTTACAGCAATAGCAATCTTCAGCATTTATTCAGCTTTGTCTGCTCACATCGTGTCATTCGTATTTTTGCCTTTACTTAGGCCTCACTTGCGACAGCGGAACGCAGGCCAATCACAATAAGAAACAGCAGGGACGAGGGCAGGACGATGACGATGACGTTGAGCTGGCAGAACATGATGACGCAGAATGCGACCTGTGCGACTATTTGACCACGTCGAGTCAGTGGTCGGATGTGTATGAGCTGGTGGAGTGGTGGCTCTTGCCATCCTCCCAGGTGGTATCCAACTCTTCCCCGTCGTCGTCACTTCCACAGTGACGCCGTTGCCAGCAAGCCAACTGTCAAGCACGCGAGAGACGGCAGAGTTAGAGGCAGGTGTAGAGAGAGAAAGCGAAGGAGTAGAAAATGTGGATGTGATGGGCAGGTTGCAGGAGAAATGTACAAGATACCCTAGTGATGACTGTATTATTCGTGTCATCGCACGATAAACCACTTCAGTTGGCCCGCACTTCGAATTTATCTTAATAATTCAATCAAAATTTTTTCTGCTCTACACGTTATTGCAGGGCGTCAGGTTAGGCCAATCTTAACAAGGAGAAAAAAGTGAGTAGGCAGTGTGATAGGCAGGTAGTCGTTCAGCCAGCTTGCAAATGACGAAGCATGGAGTGCGAGCAAAGCACTCACCTTTACTCTTGGGCGAGTAATTATAGAGGTGAGAGTCGGAACTAAGACGAGATGGGATAGGACAAACTAAAGCGATATTAAACAGAGACAGAAGGTGCTCGTTAATCCAAGCTAAGCTATGCCAAAACAAGTGTTAGTTCCAAGTGTGGTGTGACTTAGCCACATTCAGGCTAGTCTGTGCCAGTCTGATCTAGGTCACATAACTTTGCATCATTTTAACCATGGCATAATCAAAGATGAGACTGGTAGGCAGATAAAGGGAACTTACCAAGAGGGTGCTGGCAGAGATTGAGGTAGGAGGAGGCAGGAGTGACTTGATATTCGGTTTAGATGAGATGAAGGAAAGTGAAATGTGAGGAAGCTGGAGAAACAAGACGTTTGCGTGGACTAAATTGAAAAATAAAGACAAAAAACGAAGTTTAGGCGACTACTCACTCCTTTATCGGGCGAGTCGAATGCATGAAACACACACGGTGGGGCATAATGCAAGATATAGCACTTAAAGGCATATGAAGCGTAGTGTGGAACGAAGGAGACACTCACCAAAGACGCGTTGAAGTGGGGTGCGGGAAAGGAGGAGTAGGCAAGTGGGCTCCCGTCCCTTCATTTCGAGGACTTTATCGGACTCAGCTCCTACGTGTACACCGTGATTCTTAAGTCCTCATTTCACATGGCGCTGAGTTGTTCCGGCTCGATTATGAGGTTTAAATTCGAGTGTTGAGTTGACTGTAATGGTAACGCATGAAAGCGCCACTGAATGTGAGGTATGGACAATTGTATAGGTAGCCCGGTCAGTCCGCATCTTCGTTTATTTATCCAAGCCTCTTGAAATCCAGCCTAGGTGGCCAATCTATTCTGTGATATTTCAGCACAATCTAGGCTGAGCTGGTTGGGCATAGTCTCCAGTACCGTGCTGCAGTGCTTCCAGTATGTCTACTGCTGATGCTGCTGCTGCCTACTCAGTGCTTGTAAATGCATGTAAAAGCCATTTAAAGCAAGTACGGCGCAACAAACGCAGTTAAAGGTATGAAGTTAATTAAGAGAATCGGTGACATACTCCTAACTATTTTTATGCAGCTAACAAATGGACGCTTCTGGTGCGTATTGGCAGTGATGTGTTAGGACAAGTCCTTGCCTCTTATTGCGAACGACATCAGTGGTGCATGCAACACTTCCGTGGAAGCGAAGAAACATGCCTGTTCAGCTGATTGAGGCAGAGGAATGATTGAGGGAGGGGCGAAGGAACAATGAACCGCGGAGATGGAAAGAGATGAGAGCATTGGATAACTTCACATAGTGCTGCGTTGCAGCCTGCTTTATCGCCTTCCTTTCTCCCATCGTTTCATGATTTGCTGCTTTTTAACCTATAATCTAGTCGTTTGGTTGAGTTCAATGTGGAGGAATAAGCTCGTTGGAGGCGATGTGAATTTGTTTTCAACGACCCACTATAAGAAACAAAGCACAGCATCCCTTTTCCTTGTGATTTACTTTGCACTCCAAATGTGATGCTATCGAAATGACGCTCATAAATGAAGAGGGCCAAGAGGAAGACGGCACAATGAGAGAACTAGGGGTTGGTAGTACAACTCACCCCTAATTTCTATGCCATCTATCTGTTGTGGTCCTTTGAGGTCTCGAGAATGGCGAGATGGGAGGTCTGAACTTACGAGCATCTAGGAGTGAAGATAGCAAGAATAAACTGTCACAACTTGTGGAAAATAGCACCAAATTTTATTCAAAGGCTGCAAATATATGTCCTTAGGTCGTGCATAATAAAAAGATATCTGTAGGTTTTAGGCGGTTATAAAAGAGCAATGGTGATAGGAACTGGTTTTATCCATGCGTATACCGTCCACGACGATTCTGTACACATTTCGATGTGTTTCAGCCGCGGTTCGCCTCCAGCATCTGCCAGATAGAATGGCAGGTTGACATTTAACAAATGCTTTCTTATGTGATTCCACCACAGTTCGTAACTTTATGCCCGGTTGACAGTACCAGTTTTCTCCATCCTAGCCACAATTACATCGAACCGATAAGTTCCAACGCACGTGCATTTGAGTTCAGCTCACACATAAGGGTGGTGAATTGCGATAGCTGCACAAATTCCCACCACCTTGCTCGCCCAAGAATCTGCCATTCCGTTATACTAATTCAAGGGCATTTGTCACACACTAGTTCAACCCTCCTCTCACGCATCCAGATGTCCACGAATGACCCTCATCATTGCTGTCACATTCTAACAAAGACGATATACATGTTGAAAACGCCAACATCACCACATACATGTGAATTTATTGCAACGCATGGAAACGAGAGTGTAAGTTACAGAGCTAAGATTGCATTAGCTATAACCCAGATAAGGAATGACACCTTTATATTGCAACGAACATCGCACTTACTTGTCAATTCAGACTTCTGCTAACCCACATTAAAGTGCCGTTCCCTAACGCGTTGGACATCTCAATATGTTTAATTATATTACCAAATTCCATTCAGCAGCAAGTGATTCGTGAAAGAAAGTGGTACAGCTGGGGGAAATGCAGCGACTTTACCAGTAATTCTAACTTCGTCATCGGTTTGCCTTCTTACGTGGCGGTGCTAGTGATCGCATAATTGCTTGGTGGTTCATTCATTCAAGCTCCAACAAATGTGGAGCCAATCGCACTGGTCGTAACATAGAGTAAAGTGTGTTTTCTATTTTATTACTGGAAAGACTGAAAAAGTTCGGTGAAGTCTTAATAAGAAGGACAAAATGACGACGTGAAAAAAGGCGCTATCAAACCAGACATGCATTTCGGCGAGTGAGACCTCGTCTTCTCTCTTACATAAAACATCTAGTTGAGATGGTCGAAAACTGTGGTAGAATAAACAGCGGTATTAAATGTATACAACCTCTATCTCACCTCTCGTAGAAAGTGGGATGGGATAGATGAGCTTGGCACGCTCTAACTCAATAATCTCCACGCACCAATTCGTGTCCACACTACAACCATGATGACACTGATAGCATCAACACAGCGCCGCCTCAGGTCTCAGGGTAGCTGCAGCTCTAACACCAACATTCTTCACAATGAAAGAACGGTAGGTGACGATAGCAAGGCCGCATTTTATGCCAAAAAATCACCCACCCAGATCGCTACCCGACAGAAAACTACCGGTGCATCTATCCACCACCGTGTGTATGTGACGAACTCAATCACCTACCACAAACTGAGAACACACCTATAACCATGAACTTGTGTGATTTGGAGAACAAAAGCGACCAATCCCCAATCTTTCTTGAAGTGAGCTTAAAGACTACGTCACGCTGGACGACGCCACCAACCTTCTCTTCTGAAACCAAACTTTGCGACTGACATCGTTTTGTGACAATCAAGTCACTAAATGGTTGATGCATGCCGATATTGCCTAACAATATCAGTTTCCTGCTTATTTAGCGTGCTAAGTGCTCTGCTGATTCGGTAGTTTAAGAGAAGTAACGCATCTGGCCCCTACGATTGGAATTCATAAACGCTCCCTTTGGTAATACAATGATGAAAAATGGTTTGCTTGCTTCTAGAACCTGGTGTTACTGATGTTATGGGACCTTCTACGCCTCGTTTTTGTCTTTTCGACAATGCCGTAAATCGAGCGCTTAAAATGGAGTCATCTGGAGTCGGTTAGTGGGACTCAACCTGTTCTAATTCCCCACACCATAACCCTAACTCATGATAATATTACTTCAGCCCTTAGAATACACATTAGAGAGGAAACAATGACACTATTAGACAAAATCGGCTGCTGCCATGTTAACCATCATGGATTAATTAAATTCAATGGAGGCATGACAACGGCAAGTTATTGGTTCTGTGACAGTGACAATTTCCACAAGCCTTTACCCAAACCACCTTTGTGAATACCGTACGTATTTCCCGGTTGGTTCCTCATTGCGATGCTTTTGCTTTGAATTTTGGGAAACTTGTGTCGCACTGTCTGGTCATGCAAGATCTGTTGCTTATAGGGATAAAGGTATTCAGAATTCCACTTACTTAAATGGATTAAATCAGTAAAGTTTTACTTTAAGAACTTCATGGACACTGGTGGAAGTTGTTCCCTTCCGATTTGGAACCCTCGCAGATCCCATTGGTCTGCCAGGGATGGAATAAAAAGGCCTAAACTGCCAGTAGCAGAACAGCATTTGATTATAACTGAACGTTATAGTTGCATGCAGTCTAGTTGCGATCACAAGGCGTCCTTGTTTGCACAAATGTGGACGAGGTTAAACTCTGAAGTGACGGAAAGACTAATGAAAGGGGGTTGTTAAGTTACAAGTGACAGACTTGGCTCATTTGTTTTGGGGATGCAAGGGAACTGTGCAAATAATCCTCTCGTGAGCGATTTGTACAAAGAAAATGTTAACAGTGGCTTTTTTAAACATATTATGCTAGGTGCAACTTTTTAAGTTTGAAGTGGAATAGGTAGGAATAAGTTGAACTCTTTCCAAGCACAATAATATCCTGAATGGTTTTGGCGATTCGTGCTGTATTACGGATCCATATCAACACTAGTGCGACATTCACCCACTCTCACATACTGAACTTGATTTCCTCTGCTGGTCGTCAAGCAGCGCAGCCGCGTAACACATTTTTTATTGGCTATTATGTGGTGGAGCAACTCATGGGTGAGTAGCGCAATAGACGTCCTCATTTTCCTTGTTAGTCACGGGTTTGCGTGCTCCCTTTGCAAACTTCTGACTGTTTATTGACTGAAGATTCGCTCTAATAATTTTGTCAAAATTTAACATATGCTCACCTATTATTCAGGAGGTGGTTTGGAGAGAAGGGGTTAAATACATGATTAAATATGCCGTTGAAAACACCAAGAGGAAACAAAGTTGTTTAAAATTGCCTTTTAATATCAAACGGATCCACTTTTAGATGCTTCAAATAACTACTTGCCGCTCAACTCCAGCTGTCTGCTGCATTAATTTTGAGTCAAGTAATAATCCAAAATGGATGGTAACCATTGCTTGTGGGCACGTTATGAAAAGAATACGATTGATAGAGCTGGTAGAGAGACAGTATCTTCTTCCTTCTTCTCGTCAGTCGTCCTCATACTTTTCTGTCAGCCCATATACGCACGCACAGACACTAGGAATCCATGGAAGGCGAAATTTTGCTAGTGTAAAATGATGCATGACTCGGTCATCGGTCGGTAACTGGGTAATCCTTCCTTGACCAGAGGAGCAAGGAGGGCCGAATCAATTGTACTGGACCCATCTTTATTATACGGCAATGCAAAGTAGATGCAGTGACAGGACTGTACATTTGCGGCGGTTGCAGATGTGGCCTAACCGCTACATCAGCATCATCACCGGCGTTTGTGCGTTGGCATGCGTTGTTTCACCCACGGTAGTCTCCTATTATCTGAGCACATGCATGACAACGTTGTTCTGCATTTCGATAGTGAGATCTACCTGAACCCGATTACGATAACTCGGGTAAGTTCACAAGCGTATTGTCTACTCTCACGCCTTACCAAGGTGCTGTTTAGGCACCTTTTGCCTTAAAGCAGAGCCAGGACAGCTTTGTATAACAAAAAGTAGTCGACGGAACAAACGCACTTTTTTGGTCGGTTTATGAAAAGTTCTATCTGTGCTCAAGATCTCGATGCGAGCACATGCATTTGATAAGTGCAAAGTGGGTCAAGCTGGCATAAACTTGAAGTCGACACTACTTGGTGATATGCTACACAAAATCATGGTAGGACATTCGATAAACAAAATGATATATGAAAGCAGGTGCTTTTATGCAAAAATATTTACTCTTGTTCGATAAACTCTAAATAATATAGGGCAAAGTAAGAGCTGCCCGAACACAGGAAGAAATGAAGCATTTTGTTGACAAACGCGCACTCATTTCATTTTTTGGGAGGTGTCAGTTCAAAATCTCGGGTTAATTTGTGCATATTGTATAGCAGCATCCGATATAGGTGCTGCGCCACTTTTGCGCAATTGCGAATAAGCAGGTGGAATTGATGACCAGTTCAACCAAATGTAATTAATCGTTAATAACAATGACTAGGCATAAGAATCATGCATTAGGAGCTTAAACTAGTTAGCGGTAACAACCGATTCGTAGGAACAATAGAGGCCTTAACACAACACCAGTTAGGCTTAAATGCAGAAAATATCAATGTCATCATGGGACGCGTGCCATCTGTCCCTTCGAGAAAGTGGCGTACTCGGAACAGGGATGATCCTAATCATCGTACCTCGTAACTTTTCACCAAGTGAACCTCACGCAAATAACTACAATCAGTAGTCGTCAATCTTGTCTTACCTCAATCCAACAGGCAATTTTGCACTTGCCTCAGGCCAAATGCAAGCAAAGACTACAGAGGAATACCCTGGAAACATAGCGTAATCACCGCGACATCAGCGAATGTATGGGCGCTTGCACACTAATCTTTCCATCTGTGTTCGCAATATGCTGAAGTTGCACTTCTGTGCATGAATGGTCGTCCAAAATGCACTTTCATGAGAACATGGATAATATTGCAAATTTGTTTGTTGATGAAGTTTGTGGTCAAGAACGCTCAGAATGCCATGCTTACTGACAAGACCAACCCCAATTCCCAAAACCTTTGCCTGTTTGAGACGCACTGGCATGCATTAGTTTTGGGTGAGAATAAGGGACTAGAGGACATTGCGAACAAAGTCAGAGATGGTTAGCGGTGCTAAAAGATAAAGTGGGAAGTAGGTAGACAATATGGCAGATTAATTGACATAAGGGATGATTTGGATGCGTCGACAAGAGGCTTACGACTTCTGTAGGCATAAAGGCATAAACGACTCGAGGTGTGCGGGTGCATGGTCTAGGAAAGAACTGATGCAAAAATGGATGAAAGCCGCAAACACGGGCTAATTGCAGCCGTATGGGCAAAGTCGCCAAGAAATTGTGGGTGGGTTACAGAATAAAATGACAAAAATTTGGATGAATTTCACAGTTAGGGCTAAGCGTTGAGCATAAGGGTAATGGAATGCCAAGCATCCAGTAAATTCACACCGTCAAGACGTTGTCTGTAAGACTAGGAGTTAAATTTTCACAAAATTATACGTTTTAGTAAACCCTGCACTATTTCAATCGTCACACACTGTTCGTTTGTACCCTACACGCCAATTAACCTGTAGGTTTGTCGCGCTTTTTCGTCCTTTACACTCTCTCCACCTATCCGACTATGATGCCTTTGCATCGTAAACCGGGATCTGCACCGTCAGCTCCTGATTTTGACATTGTACTCATGAGATATGAAGACAGCGGATCCGAGCTGCAGTAAGTTGACCCCAAACAGGTTGTGGGTCCTAAGCGCAGACCGAGGAGGATTCCACCTCAGACCCTCTGACTCGATACAGCAATGGTACAATTTCAACACTGAAGCTTATAAGGAGTCCTATAACCGTAAATGCCATATAGTTTTTTTTTGTCAAAGAATAAATCTAGTGTAGGAAATCCACATTAGCTTGAAATTTAAAAAGTGGCTTTAATAAAAGAAGTGTAATCACAAAATACTTTATGAGCAAATTTTGTCGCTATCTCGGGGCAATGATGAATAATAAATAGACGATGAGCCACTACCTTAAAACAGGCAAACATGGGTCTTAAGCAGAACCCGACAGTTCTTCATAGCCTGCTGAAACAGCTCTAAGGGCGAGTTGATATCTGTGCTATGAAGCTCTCAAGCACAGTGAGTGGTTGAGTTCTACGCTCGAACTAGACGCTAATCCATCATGCAATCGTAGGTAAGATGGATCGCAAATGAGTAGTCGCGTACTTCGCGTCATCCTCGCATAATGCTTCTTAGCATTGGCGTGGCTCTACAGCAAGTGTCTCCTCTTTATGGTACGTGCCCTTCTTGAAGGGAGGATGTAACGGAACTGGTAGCGGTGTAAGAGGGTTGGTATCTACATCCTTCTAATCGGCTTTCATGCCCTGAAAGGAGCTGGGATTTTCCAGTGAAGTGCTAATACCTGTACGTCGAAAATCTTGCGTACATGCGCCTTATACAAGCACAATGAATCGCACAAACCAATTGCTTACAGAAGTTGAAAATCCATTGATGGCACACTGTTACACCCAGAACACCATACTCAATGTAGCGATGCATCAGGATGATACCGGACGCGCAGAGTCACTAAAGTTTACGCAGCAGTGGGGTGGATTTGCTAATGGAAACCAATTTTATGGTGTTGGCTGCATTCATCTTCCGATTTCACTTGATACCATTGAGTGGAAAATACTAAGAGCTTTCATATGCATCGATTGTGAAACATTATCTTAGAGCTGGGTAACTCGAGGGTGTGATTAAGGCAGAATGCCTACTTTTACTGCAATTCCTACGAAACAAGACATAAAAGGTGGAATTCTTCTAACTACTCTATAAAGTAAGATGTCCAGTACCCTCCTGAGACATAAAAATTAGGAACTTCCCACTCCGCTTTATTGGTATCGAACGCTCGCTCTTTTATCCAAAGGACGATACAGTGATTCACGCTTATAGCTCAGTGGAAAGGTTTCAGATTAGAAGCCGTTCGACCTTCGAAAAATGGAATAAAATGGTACCGATTGTGTACAATGATAACATAGAGTTCGACAATTACCTGTTTCTCTGTTGCGAATGCCCCTTAGTACCATGAATGTGTTCTACAGTCCAACCAGCGTACAGGATTAGGAGCCTAGATGCAAGGTGTAAAGGCTCTGCCATGCGCGGAAGCACAAGTCGCGAGTTATTTAGCGCTAGTCTGTTCTACTGCGAACCAAACAGTCCAGAGCATCATGCATGCTTTTACCCTACGCAATTTACTCTGAATGTAGACGAACAATGTTTTCTAGCGTATGAATGGAGTGTTTTGAAGTCTGCTGAACGGAAATAACAAAGGGGCTTAATGCGTAATGGCCGATTCTCCAAAGCATTCGAGCCCAATAAACGGCGAAAACAACATGGCAGTTATGATTTGTTAATGCATCCTCTATACCTAACAAGAGAAAAATCAATAAGGAGACTTGTGTGGGTAAAGGTGGAGATGTTTATTAATTTATACGGCAATTGCAGGCTATACTCAGGAATGACAGCATGCGCTGCGCGTTCGAAGCACGATGGAAGTGGAGGAGAGCTAGCTCCTCCACCTCCATGGCATCAAGCGGCTTCTTCGCAAGCGTCGGTGTGAGCACAACCCCGATCGTGTTTGCTGTTTACCAACATTGCTGCGACCATCCGCACGGCTGTGCACATTGTGGCACCACCTCATACGACCACACACATGGCGTCCAGCATTGCGGCTTCTGCTCACACGGCAACGCACACGGCGTCCAGCATTGCGGCTTCTGCACAGACTACAGTGCCAACTTCTGACCATATTGTGAGCCCTTCACAGCCTCACCCCACGGTGTCCACTTCCACGGATACGAGCACGGCCAACTTCCACACTCCATCTCTGTGAATGTCTCCGCTTCCTTTCAAACCGATTTGTGAGCTGAGGTGTGTGCGCTTATATACTAGTCGCCTTGTCTCCAACCGTTCCGCGTGATGTTCGTACTCACCGCGCCCTCATTTCTGCACTTGTGCTTGCCGATCTTTAACAATGCTCCCTTAGTCCGACCACTTTAGGTGATGCCGAGCACAATATTTTCCCCTTACACGTAAAAGATAATTGGAAATCAGGCAAATAATTTTATGGATGGTGACTGGACCTGCCGGCGTACAGCTCGCAGAGCACAAACCGACATCAAACTATGCCAAACCACTAAATGCGGCTCGTCTCTTTTCCATTTATACTTACGTTGAAAGAAAATAACCCATTGGCACCAAATGTCCTCTCGGCTGTAGGTAATTTATTCCGCCATCAACCGTACAGAGGTTGGCCTTCGTAACACTCAGTGAGTGGCGATGTGATGACCAACCCAAACCACGCGACCATGAGCACAACGGATTCGATTTTCTTTTGACCGATCGATGTGTATGGTGGAAGAGGCAACGCAGACATTGGCGACTGATATATAGCAGGATCATAAGTAGGAGACGCATGGCTCTTAATTGTAAACGTTCTTCTTTTCCTCATGTGTTTTTGGGATGCACGAATCACTAAAAATTTCCATGTGTCCGTGTACCACCACAAGCGTTAATTACGTCCATTCCTATGGACTACTCTCCTCGTAACATTTTATCGCAACTGAGATTTTCTGCATTTAACAAATTGGTTTTAGTTTGCGCGTCACAAGCGTAAATATATTAGCACTTTACTAATCAATTCGAAATATAGTTTTGATTTTTATTCATGGGTTGTAAGAACTGTCGATGGACGCATTTTTACTGGTACATCTTTGAATACGCATCATAGGACTTCCCTTTACCCTGTCAAATTTCAATTTACCTTCTTTTCTAAACTTCTGCTTTCCTTTTATCCGAGGTATTCTTGTACCATTTCTAGCAAATACTTGTAATGCCGTCTTGCTTAATTGAAGTTGACATTAGCATCTTCTCGGTCATTTTTACTGTGAAAAGCCCAGAATATCTGGCTAACTTAAACACGTTTCTGCTACTACTTTCGGTCACACGACTGCCTGATTTGAACAAGATTTGGTTGTCACAAATAATGCTAGCCTTTAGTTAAGAAGTGCCAGCTCTACGTCGCTTAAATCAGGATGCAATTTGACCACTATAAAGTGCTGCTCTTTAAATCCGTAACCACAAGCGGCATTAGTCTACTAGGTACTACACTCATTAGTGCTCAAGTCTATGGCTAAGTACGCATATCTTGTGATAAATTCAGAGTGATTTCGACTGTACTGTTTGAATAGGGGTACTTTCATTGCATCCTCGAGTTCGACTTTAAAGCCCTAACGCTTAAACTGAGCTCCTGACTGAAATCTTTAACATTTTAAATTCGAGAACTGCATAAATCGCTCCCACTTCTTATCATGGGCAGGTGTATGACTTGCGAATGGGCAGTGCGAATTAGTAAACTCACCAAGACAGGATTTGTTTACGTTGCCCTTTTGCCGTTTCATCGCTATGCTGTCATTCTTGGACAATCTTAGTTAGCGGTCTCTCAGAAACTACAGACTGATGTTTGCTACAATTAATTGGACCGTATTGTGAGGAGTGAAGCTAGTGGCTGCACAACCAAGTTAACTTTGCGTGGGCTGGGCGGATTTAAAATCATCAAAAGCAATTGTGCCTAAAACACTGTAAGACAAGGAGCTGAAAATAAACTTATCCTCACCCTCTAAAACACACTGCCTAACGACTCTTAAAATACACCCCAATCTTCAACGCACCAGCATTGCTGATGCAGTACTTATGTTGCTGATTATCTAGAGGGTAAGCTGGGCAAATCAGCGCGGCGCTCCCTAGCCTAAATCTGAGGGATGAAGCATAAATAATTTATCTAACCACGAATCTGTACACTCCCATTTCGTCGAATGTTGATTTCAGGCTACAAATAATTAACTGCTTCTTTGAACAAACCTCCATCTGTGATCGTGGGGGCGGATAATCAAGTGCATTGTTTTAGCGAAGTAAATTAATTTACAGCTTAATCTTTTTCACCTTTGAAACCCCGATTAACCAGGCATTTCCTTTCGTGTCTAGTTTAACGTTTTTCGCTTTCAATCAAAGTAAAATTTCCAACCGCTGTTTTCTATTGCCATGGCTCCAAAACAAAGGATGCATCCACCTTGATCGGTCTGCTGCTAGCCATAAGAGCACCCTTACGTGCACAACTTGTGACGTGCAGAGGTCTTTCATTTAATGCTAAGTGCGCCGCTGCCCTCCTAAAGTTTGTAGGGTTCCATCCAGCCATTTAACATCTTTGATGCTATCTTACCTTTATGAATTTATAGAGAGCCGACAAATAGTGCGTTTTATGTTTCGCAGAAAAGCCAGTTCTGACCTTCAGAAAGAGAGAACTAGGTGCCATTAAATTTGGTTTACATAGTGGTGCAAAACAAACAACAGTTTTAACAAAGTCGACTGCATTCCACAAAGTTAAATGGATTGCGCATAGCTTTTGGTGTTCACGAATTCATAGCAAACCGTATTGGAGGGGTTGAACATTCTGTTAAAGCATGCAGCAGTGAGCGTTAGTTTAAAGCTGTTTATCTGGATGAGAATGAACCCTATAATGATCACCATTAGGGCAACCAGGAGGTGAAGATCGCAAAAATCGGGCTTTATTAACTGTAGTGCGTGTCCAGTCAATCAGCTATCCATGTGGAATTATTCATTATATGGAGGGAAGACCTCTCTACTAATCGCCATTTAACTCATTTGCATCACATTGAATGGCAATGATCTTGCAATGATTACTACCTCCTCATTCTGGTTCGTTAGTAAGGCAAGTGAATTGATAATTTAAACCCTTTACTATGTCAGACATTAAATAGGAGCCTCAGAATACTCTTAAAGCAGCAAGTGGGATAATTGAAACAGGGCACTTATGACTATCACAGATGAATACAGTAGAGTCCTCTGTAAGTAATTGTACCGAGGAGGATTTTCACAATGACCGGCAAGGAATGTAGATGACATTTTGTGTGGGCATATTTTATCCTCTTACAACTAATTACACGGTCTAAGCTTCCGTACAGAATCAGTAAAGCAGCATTAATTTTTAGACTAGGGGACTAAGAACTTGACATGAAGAGACGGTTATTATGCACTGGAACTATATCAAAAGTTGTTCGACAGGTGTCAGTGATCCGTCCTCCCAATTAACTTGGAAGAAAAGGTATGCAAATACCTTTGGAGATAACTTGTCTGTCATGATGTGTGAAGGTAGCGTGAGGCTGGTTGTTAAATGAACGGGGTTATTGCTGCAGAGTTTCAATGAGGAAATTATCATCCAAGATATGAAAGCAGTGGCTTCCATCACTCGCTGCCCCAAATACGCATTGGTAGGTAACATGAAATATTTTAGCTCAAGGACCTTCTAAATGATTTGCACAGTGTATCAGTGAGGCAAAGTAAAGAGGGCATTTAACTCTCTCAAATTTGGCAGCAAAAGAATTTTGTCCCACCCTAGAAGACGTGAGCTAAAGGCCTAATATCTAACAGAAGAAAGTGTTACCAGTAAGAATGCGAAATATTTATTCCAGCCAAATTTTCTAAAATACTATTGGCGAATGCACACATAGGTTTAGTCAAGTCGGATCGAGGATAAAACGCAAATTGTAAGGTCAACGCCCATGCCTTTTGGCCACATCTTTGCCGCAGGAAGTAAATACTAAGCCTAACGCAATGAGTCCCTTCCTGTTATTCAAATCCATGTACTTCAATCTCGTCCCACAAAGGTAGGTGTCAAAACAAGCAGCACACATGTATCGAAGGGCAGTTCAGGTCAGATCACATTTACCAAAACTGCACCATGGACCAGTGCAATTTTGAGCAGTGAAAATGCCCAAATGATTTATGTGCCGCCGACTGGTGGACTATCAGTCATGATCATTGAGCAGAAACAGGCAATTTTGTGCTCTAAAAGGCTTGGCTGGGAATCGGCAGGTCCACGAAAGTGCCAGGGTGCCTGACATTTAGAGCAGTTGTCAGGTGTTCCACAAAATCAAATTGAGTAACGAATTTATCATTATAATATATCGACAAAGAGACAAAATTTATGTCCACCCTGATCACTTTATTTTTTGCTGTACAAGGTAAGCTGACGAAGATAAGTGCCGTAGAGGAAAGATAGGACCCGAACTTGGAACTTGCTCAACAACTATCTGCCACGCGGGTCAACGGCCCAAAGCAGAGGGGAGGAAAGTGTCTATTTTGTACCGATGAGGTGCAAGCGAGTTAGTGGGAAGTCGTTTGAGAATCAGAGTAAAAAGAGCATGGATGGTTTGAAGCTTGGCAACGCTGACCAAAAATTGCAGGGAAGTCAGGAGTACACCGTCCCTTATGTCTTGATTTGATAACCTATTAAAACAATTTGATTTAACATGTGCGACATATAGCCCCAAAAGCTATTTAAGCAGTTTAATTTAATTAATTTTTATTAAATATTTTAAGGAAATTTATTTAAACTAATACCCTCTATGCTGGCCTGAAAAATGACATGTGTACCGATTGTTTGTGGAAAGGCATATGGCGACTTACATCGCCCACTGCAAAAGTAAAATACCACCCGTCCTCGAACGTGCATAGTAATTCAGATGCCGCATTCGCATACAGAAACCAGCATAGACCAGAGCTGTCATTGAAAAATACTCATAATGGTGATTCCTTACATCCTACCACAAGCCATCAGCAAGAAAAATAATCCCTTCCAGCACAGTGGCCAGGTGGATCTAGCAGAGATGACCGAATGTGTCCTCCGAAGTTCTGAGGCACCATCGTTCCAAGATGGTGTCAAATCAAGTAAGGGTCTAGTGTTTCAGGATCCATTGGCACAGTTCATTACCTAGGGATTGCTTAACCAATAGGACCATTTAGGAGAATGGAAGTCGCTGAATGCCTTAAATGAGAGGTTTTAGTTTGTCTTCGCTCGCACTAAATGCACGTAAAATGTTCTCAGTTTACAATACCTGGATTACTGTGGATACCATACCATGAGTACTCCATCAGCCACAGGAGGAGAAACTTATGCATCTTTATGGCATGCTAGCTTCCAAGCGCAGTTGAGATAGAGCCACGGGGGCACAACAAGCTAAAATGTTTGCTTTCTTTACTTTCCAGCACTAGGCTTGTCGGCGTGAAACCAATAAGACACAAAATGATCGGGGTGCTAATTTCAAATGCAACGCCTTGTTAAATAGTGCACAATTTAAAAGATTTGGCATTTTCGAGGTGAAAAATGGGTAGAATAAGCAGTGTAGTCCAGTTGGACTTCTAAAGGCCTTCATTGCAATGCAATGACAAAGAATGAAACGTTAGCTTTGGAAACACACAGAGGTGATTTACACTGAGGTCAGCCTCAACACACCCGCAACTTGTTCCCTCTCATCCATTGCAAATGTGGGTCACGGAATCTAACAAGCAGTTCTATGGGAATTATTGTGTCTGCGTGGCATGATACCATGGTCCACAGGGGATCAGGCGACTCAATTATAATGCGCCAACAATTCTAATTTAGGCATTCAAAAATACGCATTGTAAACCGTGGAGGTAAACAAAACATTAACAAGCACAACTAGGGAGATTAATCTATTACCATTTTCGTATTAATGCTGAAAATGGTTTGCATGTAAAATGTAGTGCAATTCTAAGCATACTTGAGATCGCAGAGCAGAATGAAACTCACACAATTCACAACAACGATTAATTCAGAGTAGTGGTTTGGAAACGTAATAAAGACTGCTACCAAATCCGCTACATTCCTTTGCATGCCATTTGCCGTATTCTTTGGAGGCACACTACGCAACGCAGCTGACTGCAAGTATGCCCACTAAAATGTGTTCACCAAAAACGCAGTTGATGGTTTTTAGCGGCTTATTTACCAAAACAGACATTGACCAATTTGACCACTTCATGGCCTACACAGACTGCACAGGAGCGGTGGATATTATCATCGCTAAATTTATGGACTAACTAATGCACTTGATTCGATGCTTTTTGATTGCTATGTGGTGGGAACTGAACTATAATCGATAGCTGCTGGGCTCTTTCACGCATAAATGGCACAGCGTTGGTGGTTCATTTTTGGGAATTAACCAACAGGACGATGCTGTGGTAGCAGTAGTCGCAAAACACCTTCTTTTGTGCACTGGAACAGTTCAGAGGCACTATTTGTGCCGCCTATGCCTCCAGCCAATCGAAGTCCTTGAGTCACTCTGCACGCATTTATTTGTAACGCATTTTTGTAAGTGTACGCCTAATACCCTCCTATTAAAATTCAATGAGTTACCTGTTTTAAGCCGCAGCTTTGAATCACCATGCTTGCGCCTTACTTTACAATATTCTAGCTGGAATAACGGATGGTTCAGGAACAAGCGCTCACTATGCTGAATGCTTCTCACGACACCCAACACTGGGGGCTACGTTTCACCATATGCGCTTAAGACATTCCCGTCGGTGCCCCTTCGTCTATTGGACTTAATTCAATGCAAGGCTTACAGTGACGCTCCGATCTTCTCCAATTTGCAGGTACTTGGCGCAGAATATTTGGGTAGAATGCAAACAAACACCATTAAATGAGCGGAATCTGCAAGTTTTCTGGCGATATTTACTTAAAATATCATTAACTTTCTGCTTAAAAATGATGATATGGCAAGGCAAGATCATTTAGTGCTTAGAGATTTTGTATTAACTGTGGAAGCTCTAGGCTAAGCAGTCTGATTTTGTGGTAGCTATGATAAAACACACATCGAATTGCATTGCATTGCGTCACATCGCGTCGCACACTCATCTATGTGCTTTGTGACCAGACATGGGCTCAATGTAAGAGAAGAGTTTTGCATTCACTGCTGTTGTGTTTTTATCCTAGTCACTGTTACACTTGAGGGTTGGTTTTTGCTAAATTTCGATGTGATTAGAGTAAAATGTTAAATTGTGTAAAGCATCGAATAATTTTGCGCAAAGAAGAGAAAATTCCATTTATGAGGTTGTGCACTACAACATGGCACGAACAAATCAGCACTATACGGTGGGACTTGGCATAACAGTGCACATTATTTCATAGCAAACACTGAAATAGTTTTCAATGCTTTCATTAAACCTATACCTAACAACAACTACACAAGAAAATAAAAGGCACTGCGTCATGCACGTGCAGCCTTGTCGTTCACAGATCGTCGTGATACCTGCCAAACTTTTGCGCGGTTGAGGTTACTGAGAAAGTTGAGGCAAAATACAGGCGATTTAGAGGTGACAAGACATTGGGTACGGTGTTTGTAAACGCAAAAAGCAGTTGTCTATGAGAAGCAGGATCCGCGAAGTGGGTCAGTCAGGAGACAAGGGAAAGACAAGAAATAATTTAACGAAGATAGTAGAGGGCAATGCGTCGTTAAAATACACAAGGCAAACTGTGCACTTGTCCACAAACGAAAAACTATTTTGGGATTTTGAAATCAACAAAACTAGGACCAAATATTTTGGAGAGAAGGCCACTTCACTGGTAGCAGCACTCGAGCATGGGCAGTTTATGTAAGAAAATGCGACTCATGTTCTTCAGGTTAATTGGCATCTGCAGCCATGGTCGGCTAAAGAAAAAACAAAGCAACCCTTAACACTGCCTGAAGTTTCTTTCCCCATAGTTTGGTGTGGGCAGTTAAAGTTAAAAATCATGCTAAGAATTCCATTAAAATGAAATCTTACAGCACAGTAGCTGCATTTGTGATTGTAGGACGCGTTTCCGGTTCATTATTCAGTACCATTTGGAACAGCCGAATCAATCAAACCAGGCCCTATATTCTCCGCAAAGAAACGATTGCTCATTTGATTTTATTAACTTTTCAGTGCAATGTAAACTCTCTCATAAACCTTCAATTAATTGCGGCTAAATTGTTAACATTTCTTCAATTCTTTCACATTTTCTTTTTCTGTTTTTGACTAAATGTATTTAAAGGGAAGCGAAGAACAACATGTAACGAAATTTGCTGCTATATTTCCTTACCGACTCTGCGTTCCATTGGTTCATTTCATAGTTGCCAATGACAATCTGTCTTTATTGGCTGGTTTCACTCCAGCAAATGCATTTAAAACTTATTTCTTACCGAAATGCATCAATATCAGCTATGATTCCGACGAGAATAAATTTGAGGTCTTTGTTTTAAGAGTGCATGTGTTGTTAGCTGTTGACACTTATGGTTTGTCTCGTGGAAGGTCAGGACTTATGGTCCATGACGGCTAGGTTTGCAGTCTCTGAAAAAATTATCGTTTCAAGTAGTATTTATGGAACTGTATCAATAGCGTTTTGCAGACAAGGTGGTGGCTCCCTCGGCTACGATCGGGTTGGACGTTATTGACGTCAATTCGCACGCATTTTTGGGTCTTTTTATTTGGCCCTGTGAGGGACTGAGTCGGCAATTTTGAGGTTGCGCGGAGGTTTATTGGCTGCTAATGTCAGCTTATTTTAGAGAAACAAGATATCTTTGAAATTTAGATGTGGTGGTAGTTATAAGTGGCTGTGATTATGCCATTCAAGGACTCTAAGGCGGCAAAATTGTAGCTAAGCATCCGTGCAGTTGCTTGAAAGAGGCTTAGTCGCTTTTTGTTCTCGAATATACATGAGTTTACGGTAATAGGTGCATTCTCGTAATGTTGGAAGAGGGTGGGGTCGTCACATGCACACTGTGATGGATAGGTACACCGTTACTTTTTACCAGGTAGCGAATTTAGTGGGTGATTGTCAAAGAAAGTGTGGCCTTGCAGTTGATAGCTATCGTTTGTTCATTATGAAGAGCGTTGATGTTAGAGCAGCAGCTGCCCTGAAACCTGAGGATGCGATCACAGGTGCTATGTTGATGTTATCTATATCATCATTTCGTATTGTGGGCACGAGTTAAATCATATCAAGCAAATCAATCCCTCTCACTGTTCATGGGGAGTAAAATGAATGTTGCATCCATTTACTATTGCCGTTTTCCCGGCCGTGGTCCTCGAGTGTTAGTGTTTGAATTCCTAAACTGGATGTTTTCTGTAAAAGAGGAGACAAGATCTCACCCAATAAAGCATGCGTCTAACTTAATCGCGCCTTTTATAAGTTATTCTGCATTAATATGCTTATTTCACTGAGCTTTTTCAGTCTTTCCAATGGTGGTGGAGCAGCCACATTTTACTCCATGTTGTGATTATTACAATTGCTGCATATTTGCTGAAGCTTAAATGAATGAACCGCTAAGCAATTGTCTGATCAACACCAATGCCATGTAAAAAGGCAAATGGATGATGACGTTAAAACCACCAGGGAAGTCGCCCTTATTCTCTAGCCACACCAATTTCTTTCACGAATTACTTGTTATTGAATAAAACCTAGTAAAATGAATAAGCCGACCGAGATTCTTGGCGCGCCAGGGAGCGGCATTTCAATGCGAGTTAACAGAAGTCCAAATTGACAAGTGAATGCGACGTTTGCTGCAATAAAAAGCTGTCGCTCCTCACAGACGTCTCTATTTAATGCGATGCTTGTCCTGTAGCATGGACTCTCGTTTCCTTGCACTGCGATAGTCTTGCATGTTCGTTTTGATTTTGACCTTTGCGACATGTCCATCGTCTTTGCTAGAATGTGATGCTAATGGCGATGATTAGATGTGAGCATGTGAATGCATGGGAGGAAAGTGCTGAAACGTAGCATGGCAACCACACTTGAAGCGGTTTAAGTGGAATTGCTGATCCTTAGGCGAGTAAAGTAATGGAAAATCTGTGCCACTAGTATCAGCAACCACCCCCATATGCAGGCAAAACTTTAATATACGTGGGTTGGACTTCACTAGTTTTATATTTGTGATTGGGATGGATGAAATTGGTATTGTGAACGTAGCATAAAGTTATGAACTGTGGTGAAACCGCACAAGTGGTTAATTGTTAATTCCCAATCGGTTACTCTATTTGACAGATGCTGGAGCAAACTGCGTCCGAGACGCCTCGGGAGGTGCAGTGGGTCGGAGAGGAGCACTGATGGCTACTTTTCACGGTTGGTACGTAGCAGAGTAGTGGATGAATGCACATGGGTAAAATCAGTCCCCATTGCCATCGCAGCGCTATAACTGTTTAAAACCTATAACTCTCTTTTTGCCAAATACGATCCAGAGACCTATTTTAGCAGTCTTCAAGCGAAATACAGTGCTTTTTTATAAATAATGACAGGAAGCCTAGAAGAATTACTTTAGGGGATTAACAATGCCTTGATTGCTCAGACACTGAGTAATGCCAATTGCCCATGCGCATATGTCACCTAAATGGCTCTCTTAGTACACATGATTATAGAGATGTTGGAGTATCTTCCAATAGATGCTGTTTAACGGCACATATAATCATAGGCAGTTATTCCTTGCTTCTTTAGAGAAAAATCTCTTATTGCTTTTGGAAGAAGTTTGAGAATGCTTGCAATTTGTAGACACTAAGACCAAACATTGGTGCAGCAATATGTTCCAAGCTGTGTTGTGTGGCATTGTCAGTTGCCTAATTTTCATAAGTTTTGACTTAAAGTTTGCAAGTAAATGCATTTTGACAGTGATTTCAGTCTGCTTCGTATAATTAGCTTAACGAGGATTCTATATTCCCCAACATCAAGTCGAACTTCTCCGCCCGCATTTACTCGTCCAGTTCTTCTTTGATTAAGCACATTTTGAATAGTGCAACAATATTGGCTGTATCATTTGTCGAGATCATGCTGAAATCCGGAAAGTTCAATTATCCAGCCAAAAGACGCAAGTGCCTGTGCAACCCATCGTCCTAGTACACGTCGTTGAAAACGTGTAGTTGGTTTCCATGTGACGATAGGAAAAGCCTCGTGAGAACGGATGACCAATTATTCATAAAGTAATTGCTAAACACTGTCAGAGAGTATGCACGCCAACGTTCAGCGCCCTCCCCGTTTTGACATTTATAGGTTTCTTTACAAGCGTCGGTGCAAGCATAACCTCAATTGCGGTTGCCAACAACCGCCATTACTGCACTCGCCCCCATGACTGCCAGTATTATGGCACTAACACAGACGGCAATACACATGGCAGCCCCATTGCGGCTCCTGCGTCGATAACAATGCGCACTTATTAACACTTTGCATACCCTTCACAACCTCAGCCCACGGTGCCCAATTCTACGGATACGAGCATGGCCAATTTCCACACTCCCTTACCTTGGCTGTCTCTTTGCTTTCTTTGAATCTGACTTGTGCGCCGAGGTGGATTTACTTAAATACCCCCTCTTTACACTTCGCGTGGTTTGTGACTACCAGACAAACGAACCTTATTAACAAATTTAACCGTTAAATACTTAAAGTAAATGTAACCTCTGACTACTTGTGCCGTACGCAAAATCGTCTCTCCAGTCCTAGACCAAATGCACATTATTAGTCAAAATTTTCTGTTAGAAACATGCAGCAGGTGTAGTATAATCAGTAGGTAATGTAATTAGGAACTGCATAGGTGAAGTTGTTCAGGTTAATAGGAGTTGGCATAATGATGTCTCAGATTCGCTACTGAAAGTATCAGAGTCCGCTTTTGAAGGTCCTAGCCATCTGTCTGCACAAGTCTCTAATCGAGGTCACCTCACAATGCCTGCAACCTATTTATGTTTATATTCTTCATGTGTGTTCAAAGCTAGTGTATAGCTTGGCATTTTCATGTAATCTTCGTGAGTACGTGTTGACTTGCACTAATCATTGCACTTTACTTCTGCTAGGCAAATGATCTAGCCTTTTTAGTTGACAATAGGTACTTTGAGCAAAATTCCTCGCCTTCTGCCTCTTTACAGTGCTTCCACCTCGGATCGCCGAGGCCATGTTTGCCTGCTTCAGCACCTTTTCCAAGCCTTCAAAATTACAAAAGGACTATGTGCAAACCAAGAAGCATACCGTCTTTCCTACCTTTAAAATTCCAACCAACACATCTGCCCGGCCTCTATGTGCCTCGACCTGGGTAATTATTCTCATATATAGTGATTAGACAGCGCTGCAACCCTAGTGGTAGTTAGTCTACGTGCGCACAGATTTCTTCAGCGTTGTTGACAGGGAAGATTTGGATTTATTGTCACAAAAATTGACTCACGGTGACAGCCCAAAAATTGCACTACGCTTGCTCAGCTGGTGTCAATGCCTCACTTGACCTCCGCCCATCTTGATCGATTGATGTGCTGATCGTCCACCCTGAAACTGATATAAACTCTCCTCTAGTCTTAGCTTTAAATCGCATGAAATTTTAATTGGCACTTTTGCTAGCAGAGACTTTGGTGGAAGAAAATACATTGTGGCGTAAGTGCATATCTTAATGTTAGCTACAAAGTATGGGCTAGTCGGTTCTCGCTGCGCTTGTGATGACTCGGTCAAGGTATGGCAAGATCCAAAACAGCATATCCTTACAGCCCCCTTGCAAACACTACTGACATCGTAGCTTGATTTAGGTGTTCCTTTAATCTCTTGGTTTCAATGATCTGCGCAGAGCTGGAAGAGCCCCAGTGACTTACCCTCCTCAACGCATAGTGCAGCATTGATGGCTGTGGCAAATAATTGCCATACCTTAAGTTAATTTTCGTATATCTTTCCTGTTATTAAAATTTAAGGCTAAGGAGAATGGCTATTATTCTGCTACTATCGCAGTACTTATGTTCTGTAAATTTGCCCTGTAGATAAGAGGCAGAAAGGCAAATTGATCTAGTTTTGGAGTAGAGCTTCGATTCTCCTGACGTAGAGAGTCCTACTCTTCCAAATGTATCCTTAAATACAATAAAGACCTGTGAATAGTAAAACCTTTCTTACAAAGTGCAACCACAAAAGGCAAAAGAAAAGAGGGAAATTCCTGCAAGTACTGCATTTTCTCTTTATGACTACCTCAGTTTTGCATGTTGCAAAAAGACGAATAGGCGCTGAGACGGGGCTACATTGATGGGCCTATCACTGTGCATCATCAATAAGCGCCTTGACTGTTGAAGAATCCAAGTGACTACATAAGTTATATCTGCAGCGTAATTCCTAAGGAATGGTAAAATATCAAAAATAAACGGCAGATAAACACGATAGTCATCTGAATCATTGAGGTACTTTTTCTTCAGTCTAATTATTAAGTGGTCGGCTCGATTGCTAATCCGATCAAGCACGTACGGTACGGTGTCAATTGCTGCTGATGAAGGCATGCTATCACTAGCGTGACAGCAAAGGTATGGCCAGTAAATAACATGATCTACCCTAAGCATTGAGAAAAATTTTGGTCGTAGTTAAACAAATAACCATGATTTTGCGAAGGAAATGTGTCGTTGTTTGCAGATGTTGGGTACATTTACCAAGGCTCGCTGCATGAAGCAAGAAAGTCTTACAGGCTATGGGAGTCAATTATGGACAACCTACATCATGAATGCGTGTTGAAACCCGTTAGACTCGTGTAAAGCTTATAGGCCCAGCGACGTCCTCTTGGCTCTGACCAGTCCGGTCCACATTGGGTTGATAGGGAGTAGCAGTTGGTAATAAAGGCAATCCTTTATTTTATGCACATAATTAATGCCGCGCATCGCATCACATCCAGTCACAGCACGCAGCGTCCACCTCAACAAAGTCACATAGCATCAGAGCTGTCCCTCAATATATGTTCAAGCATGCATTTACTGGTAGTCACATATGACGAACGAGTTACATCAACTGTGCTGGTTACTATTATTGTGCAACCTTAACACAATTATGAACGCAATCATAAACGCATTTGATGTTTGCTTCCCACCAATGCGATTGTACCCTTTACCGTCTTCGACTTAGCGCATTCGAATGCAGACCAAAAAGTAAAATAGGTAATCCGCATTGAAGCTGCTTTTGCATGACCTGCACTCCCTTAATTGGCCTCGTGAGTACAAATTGTTTTGTATCGTTAATGGCTTCTACTACTATCAGCCCAGCAACTGCTTTACAATTTATCCACTGCTTATAATGCATAGGTAGCAGAGGTAGGCTAAATGGAACAAGACAACAGGGTCCGTAGTCCTTGAAATACTCTTGTGATGTGGATTCACTTCAGCTCAATTCTACCAGGCGAAAACTAATTCATGGGTTTTGCTTTTCATCTGGATATAAAATTCAAGAGTTGCGTTTGATATTTCTCCCCCTTGTGCTGAATTTTATTATACTATAAATTAGTTTAACCCTATTTATCACATTTTGCAATATTTGTGCACGA
Organism: Taenia multiceps; assembly: GCA_001923025.3. NCBI lineage: Eukaryota > Metazoa > Platyhelminthes > Cestoda > Cyclophyllidea > Taeniidae > Taenia > Taenia multiceps. Next base: position 805,292 of record CM010312.1, on the reverse strand, counting down.
GAGTTGGTGACACGCTCAAAGAACTCATTTATGGTGCAAAGCAGTTTTCAAAATAAATGCAAAATGACGATTTTGATCTGCATTATTGCGAAACGCTCTGGATGGAACATGGCGAGCAATATGATAACGCAGAATGGTAGAGGAAAATGGTTGAGTCGGACAACAAAACGCAGGATAATTTATTCCCATTTCATCAAGATGGGTTGCAACGAAATTCACATATTCTACATAGAGCATTCGGCTCTATTTTGCAAATGGCATGTAAATATAGACGACGCTTCATATCCTTTATTAAATATGGTCCAATTATCAAGTTTTAGCCAAATTTGCTACAGATTTGCGAACCCGAAACTGTACAAAGTAATCACTCCCCTCTTGGTTCAAAACGATCTGGCGCACAATCACAACCTCAGATCTTATCCAACCGGCTCAACTCCCTTACCCCTCATCCACGTGTCCTGCAGCGCACTCGCAATTGCATTCCCATCGCACACTGCTCTGCTCATTAAGACAGCTGATTTCATGACTGTACGGCTGCACACATTATCTCGAGAATCGATCTACTTAGTGAAATCCTTCCACTGCTTGCAATTGTTTCACCCACAAGCATTATCATTAGTTGGTGCAACAGAATGAAATACTAGCTTTGGAAACATTCAAAAGTCATTTACACTGAGGCTAAATTCAGCACACCCGTAAATTGTTGTCTCTCATCCATTGCAAGTGTAGGTCATGGAATTTTACAAGCAGTTATGTGTGGATTATTTTGTCTGCGCGGCATGGCACAATAGTTCGCAGAGGATTGGATGGCTCGATTGTGGTGCGCTAAGTATTCCAATTTCGGCGCTTTCAAATGCGTATTGCAAACCGTGGAGATAAGCAAAACATCATTGTGCACCACAGAATGCGAGTGACCCAAAATTCTCAAAGTATTTAAGTGGAACCAACGTTCCATATGCAAAATGTGGTGCATTTTTCGAGGTACTTGAGGGTCGAGAGCAAAATGAAGCTCATACAAATCACCACAAAATGCTTCTTTCCAGCGGTTTGAAAATGTAATGAAGGCTACTACTAATTTCACTGTGCGATTTGATACCTCGCTCTTCTGGAACGTGTGGTGTTTTGAATTTTATACTTGCTCGCGATACTTGATTAGAGATTTGGTTACATGTGCACAAGTGCATACGTGTGAGAAGGGAAGCAACATACCTTAGAATATCGGCGGACCGGAAATTGGGCCAGGTGGTGATATCATCCCAATACTGCGGAAGACACACCTGCGCATCGACTCAGTCTTCATATGAAACTAGGGACCTAAAAAAGTGCTTAAAACACAGGACTATCATGCAGACATTTAACGCCTCAGAACAGGGATGCCTTTTGCGGAATCCCATGCCTGCTTTGTTCTCTTGGTGACCACGTACTGAATTTCGCCTGCATTTCGGAAGTGGAGGGGACGATGAAGTGTAATCGAGTGAAGGCATGAAGGTGTATGGAGCATGACTGTGCCATATCAAACTAATAAATACAGAACAAGCGCGCATATCCCATTGCTACAGAGATTAAAGTGGACATCTTTGAAAGAGTGTGCAAGCCATGTGTGCGCCAGGTTCGAAGCATAATCTCACTTAAAGTACACGTTTATGCAATAGATGTCCTACTTAATCCAACGAATGCTAATTATCGAGGACTTCGCATTTCTAAGCCTTTGAGCGTTACAACCCTACTCGCAAGCCAAGTTTGCCAAGGCACGTTACCATCAATTCCTGGTAGACGCAATTCTGAGGGCATATCCCCTTCATGCTGGCCTGAGAAATGACATGTCTACTGATCGCAGCACCCACCGCAAAAGTAAAATACCACCTGTCATTGACATGTTTTTTAGTTAGGACTAGGGTCTACGACGTAAAGCATTATTGCAACTGCTACCTAAAAATTATGAAAAGTAATGGGACCCAAATCTTTTAAACAAAGTGGGTTTTAAAGGCTTTGTAAGCCATCGCATTTGCACCATCTCTATGCTTTTCGGTGTCAGCGAACCCGTAGTACCAGTTCAAGTGCCAACCTTTGTGGTTTTTTGGTGCCATTTTTTCACTCTAGCTAAGCGAATGTTCACTGCGCAATCGCTTTAGCTAAAGCCATTTAGTGTGGACTGATACTCTGAGAAGATATCAAGGAAAGGACTCATGGGCTGGAAATTGTCTATGCCATTCGCATCATTCAGAGCATCTCGTGAGTTCTTAAGCACTTTACATGTTTGAGCTTGTCGGCAACATGTGCATGTGATTTTAAACCTATTCGTATTCCTTCTAATGATTATTTGCCAGGATTTTCTCATAATTTCCATCTAATATATGCATGTGGACGTAAGATGTTGCCAAGATGATTGCCAGATAGCTGGCACAACCGAGCAGCTGACCGAGTGATCCATGGTCTTGCCATTTGACCATCACCCAAAATGATCTATACTGCCGTAGGAGCATCCTACTGTTCAATTTCTGGTGCCTCCTGCCAAGTGCCGTGCACTTCACACAACGATGCGTTACGCCAATTGCCAATGTAGAGGAGACCGACTTTGCACTTTGTCATTTACCCTTCACTCTGCATTTTACATTCCCGAATTGACGCTTTCTTCAAAACAGCCTTATTGTAGTTTCAGATCTCCTGCATAGTCAATATTTTGTGTTTCTGCCCCACACCCTACAGCTCAGATTCCGGCTGGGGCAACTTCGTTAGATTAGATTGAGCAAGTAGCAAACATAATAAATGAAAAGACGTTGAGAAGTCAAGTATTTGAGGCAAACTGTCCGCTGTTTTTAAACTTTGCCTCTAAAGATTGAGGTCCTACTGGCAATGGATGGTCAGGCACTGACTCGATTGAAGACCTTTCGGTGGTACGTTGGTTGCACGTGCACGTTCCATAGTTAGGTACGGAATGGAGAATTCGCACAGCAATGTAGACGCCTCATTGGCATACAGAACCCAGCAGAGACCAGAGCTGTCATTGGAAAAATACTCATGGTGCCCATACCGATATAGATGTGGCATAACAGAGATTCCTTGCATCCTACCACAAACCATCAGCACGAAAAACAATCCCTCCCAGCATAGTTGCCAGGCGGATCTAGCGAAGATGGCCGAATGTGTGTCCCAAAGTTCTGAGGCATCATCGTTCCATGATGGTGTCAAATCAATTAAGGGTCTGGTATTTCGGGATCCATTGGCACAGGCCATCACTTAGGAATTGCTGTGTAAACTGGGTTATCTAGGAGAGTAGAAATTGCTGAATGCCTTGAATGAGAGGTGTTGGTTTTTTTTCGCCCGCAACAAATATAGGTGAAATGCGCTTAACCTGCTTAACCTGTTGTGTTCATTGTCCCTTTATTATTCATCATTGCCCAAAGATAGCGACAAAATTTGCTTATAAATTAATCTAAGATTTTACTTCTTGTAATAAAGGCACCTCGAAAGATGAGGTTCTGTTCAGCTGCATTTTTCCTAATTTATCCACGCCTGTCATAATCCAGCCCATGGTGGATAACCTAGCCTTTGATATTTCGGTGCAATTCGGCCTGAGCTAATTAGGCACAGTCTCGACTTTCACACTACAGTGCTTCCACATTGGGACATGGATTTGAGGTAAGACGTCACACTTCAGTGGATGTGCTGCCTCTGCTGCTGTTTACTTGGTGATTTCCAGCATTTGCTAAATCCAATAAAATCAAGTGCAACAAGGTGAATGCAGTGCAAAGTATAAATTTAATGAAGGAGATCAGCGCTATGCCCCTATAGATTTTTATACAACTGATAAATGGGCGCTTTTGGTGCGAATTTGCAATGCTACGCTTGGGCGAATTCTTGCCTCTCATTAGGTTCGACACCAGCGGTGGATGCAATACTCCCGTGAAAGTGAAGAAACATGCCTCTTCAGCTGCAAGACACAAGGGAACGATTGAGTTATGGACGAAGAGATGAAAAAACTTGGGAACAGAAAAAAAGAGAGTGGGGAGGAGAAAAGAGGGCTGGAAGTAAACAGTGTAGGATGACCATGCAAAGTGCTGTGGTGCAGCGTTCTTCATCCTCTTCCTCTTCATCTCTTCATCACGTGACACATTCACCCCACCATATAACTATTTAGCTTAGCTAAGTATGATGGAATCAACTCGGCGGAGGCAATATGAGCTTTCTTCCAACGCAACACTCTAAGCGGCAAGGCGCAGTTTTCCCATTCTTTGTGATTTACACTGTTTACCAGATGTGATACCGTCGAAATTATGCACATAAATGAGGGAAGAGAGAAGGGAGGGTAGACGGAGCAACTGGAGTAGAAGGAGTCGGTAGTACGACTCGCCCCTAATTTCTAAATAATGCATCCGTTTTGGTCGTTCGAGGTCTCGAGAGCGGCAGAGTAGAAGGCTGGAACTATGGAGCAGATGGGATGGAGTCGGCGGATGAGGAGGATAAAGTGAAGACCCAAGGTAAGGAAAAGACGAAGCGGAAGGAAGACAGTGGGAGGCAGTGTCGAGGAACTGAATGTCGGGAACGATAACGTAAAGCAAGACGTACGGAAGCAGACGTCATGACACGAAAAACAACATGAGTCGAGGATGTCTAGGCGATTGACGCGTTTCAATCCAACACTTGTAAACCGGCTAGTTGCACGTGCCACGTAGTGACATTGTACACCACTTCTTGTTGGTGGTTTTGGAAGAGCAGGCATTACTTAATTTTATTTTCCACATTAAACGGAGTTCTCGCATCATAGTGCATGCAAAGGCATGATGCTAATGAGTTTGGTTGCAATGTGGCACCCTATTAAGATTATCAATTCGCGACTCCTTTTTATGATACCGTCCTTTGAGCTAATCGCCTTTTCAACACTGAGACAAAGGAAGCGCATAGATGGGCGGGCTGATGGTTAGTGATGACAAATCAAGGAGGCCGAATCTGCAGTTTTGCTCATCTTTCTCGCAGCTCCTTTGTTAGCTTGCTCCACTAGGTCGCAGAAGCGCCCTGGCACGTGCGCTGGTGGAAGTGCGATGATTGCCATCCAAAAAGCCGTTTCCAGTTATAGCGTTGACGAAGCTCTCGGTGGTATTGTTACAAAATTGGCCATCCTGACTAACGTTGGTGTACGATGGACTGACGAATCCACTATCTTGCTATTTGGGAGCTGCTCTGCCCTTCTGGTGAAATGCTCCTCAGCATACTGTGACTGGAAAATATCAGTGCTATACCTTACCAATTCGATGTTTTTAAGAAACAGCCAGAAGGATACTAGATTTGCTTTGTGCAAAAATTTTTCGAAAACTTCGACGATGTTTTTTAACAACACATTTGCAATATCAGCCGATTGCCCCGTAACTCATTTACTCAGCGCACGTCGAATAGGTCACGCATGAAGTGGAAGCATGTATGCAAAGGCATGATGCTAATGGGTTTGATTGCAATGTGGCACCCTATTAAGATTATTAATTCCCGACCTCTTTTTGTGATACCGTCGTCTGAGCTGGTTACCGTTTGAACACTGAGACACTTTTCTTCCTCACTACAAGGCGGAAATATTGGGCCAAAGGAAGCGCATAGACGAGCGGGCTGATGTTTAATGATGACATCCCGTCCTCAGTCTTCCTTTTTCGAGGAAAACCTGCAATGAAGGCCTCAATTTTTTATGGTTGAGCACTGTAGTAGAGTAGAGAACAAGTGTCGAGATGCTCAGCAGCAATGATTATCTTAGCTTAGCTCAAGCGCCATAGTATAAAATATACCTTGCAATGAAAATCAAACTTTGGCAGTGCTAACGTAGACTATAGATCAGGCATCTTTTAAAAACTTGAATTCAAATTTGTACATCGATATGTTTCTAATAAATACAAATATTCCTTCTATTTTTTGAATGTGAGGCGATTCGGCTCCATCTCTCAGTGCGGTGTCAAGACAATATCAACGTTTCTCGGTGCATTGCCTTTGCACAAAATATATCGGTTGCTTCCATAGCTTTGCTGATATTTTGCTACTTTATTTCAATAACGTCATCATAGATGGGTGCCATCATCCAAGAATTCAATTCAACAGCAGTAGGTACAAAAAAACATCTCGTATTGAGAGCATTATTGTTCGCAGAGAGCATAGCTGAGCATATGTTCACGAATGATAACTTAGAGCGGTTCGGTAGATGGCACTGAAACATGGATTAATGAATGAACTGTTATTGCATTTGCTAGCAAATGATCTAATCATTCTCAAAACTGGTAGTTTATAAGACCACACTAGCTTGTTCATCATTTCATATCTCCGTTTCAACGTCTAAACAGCCACATCCACTGATGCGCTTGGATGCAATACGATGACACGCGAGGTGACGACCGCCCCATTCTATCAACCGAGCAGCGTCCTATTGATATTAATATGTAGAGGCAGGTCTTAGTAAGGACCTACTACAGTATCTACGCACTGAGTGCTCATTCCTTACTAGGATATTGGCTCTGGCTAAGATGTATTCGGGTGGCATATAGCTTGCTTAGGACCCAGAGGTTTTGCTGGCGTAATAAGCTTTAATCACTCCCTACTCAAGCAACCCACACCACGTAACAGCAAAGTAGTGGAGCCCAGGACAAAAAATAAGAAATCATTGCTAATACGCCCGATAGCAAAAGATGCCTAGTGAGATGGCTCGAACGCATGTGTTGTAGCGATTCTCCCACCGTCGAATATTTATTGTGGCATTCTTTGCAATATACGCCTATTTGTGAAACCTTCCTCCTTTGAACTACAGTATGGCAAAGCAAAGCATGAAATGATGAGGGCTTTTGCAGGACATAGTTGCTACGACAGAACATCAGAGCACGTGCTAAAAATGATTTATATTAAGCGTGTGCAAACTCACAGCTATGTTTTCTAATGTAGTGAAGCAGAAGTAAGTCAAGATCCCAAAATTGTTCATGGCACAGACAGCACATGGTGTGATTGCGGACTATTCAAAATAAAGTACTGCCGTTATTTTTGGTGCATAGGAGGGCAATAGTACAAAAATATAATGCGGGAATTCGGAAACGTTTTTCCTATTGAATGGCACAGGAGCGACCCGGTACCTCTGCAAAACAGAATTAATTAGGCAACACCCATAGAGGCCAACAAATAAGTGTCGAATATGTATGGAGTGTGATGCTGAAGTGATGTAGCAAAGTGGCCAAAAAGACCAGGAATAGCTCAATTTAGCCATTTGTAGCTTCAATGATTGTCAGATGAATCAAAACAAGAAGCAAGCTACTTAGTGCATTTCTGCCATTGATAAAATGATTGAAAAACCCCATGCGCAGGTACGCATATCTATACACACTACTATGGTCATAAATATACACGCATTTATTTGCCTAGGAATGCATGGGAATGAAAAAAGGTGCCCAACATAAAACAAACTTACTGTAATGGTGACATAGCATGTGTTCTCGATATAGGGCTACAGATCTGAACTCTGCGGGGCATAATGTGCATCCGTAGATAGTCATTCCGATAAGGTGTAGGTCGAGTTTAGCGCCATCTCAGCAAAGCTCATAGTGATTAAACTCAGAGCATCAGTCGCGCATTTGGCCAAGCCTTCGGCTATGTAGACATGCAATTAGACTGCACCGCGATTTACTCACTTGCCAGAATTTGTTTAATAACCCTAATTGTAACGTTGCACCATTTGGACTGCCCCTGTAATTCCCTACTCATATTATTGGGTTTGCAAAAATCTTTGCAGTGAAACCAGCAAGAGAAAGCCACTTCGTGCAGACCCCTTTATAACGATGTGCGTGCGCGCAGCGCTTGTTTGAACAGTCAGATTCCTACGCCCACCCTAGGTGCCTAATCACTCCGGATCTCCTTCCAATTATTCAGCTCCACTTTGATGAAACTGCAGGTGATATATATATATATACACAATTTGTCCCAGATCATCAAAGAAACACATCAGTGTAATCAGTCTGATGCTTCCATGTGCGAATACGCCCAACGATGAGGTCAGGATGTTAGCAAAATCAATTTACAGAATCTGCTGAGTCTGCCACCCTAAGTGGTCGCATAGAGCGGATATTTCAGGCCTTAAATTTAGCGAATCCTCATAAGAGTACAAGTAGAGACCCATGGCTTAGCAATTACATGCCTTTTAAAAGTTAGCAATGGAATTTCTACCATGCTAGCATTGATAACTAAAAGAATTGAAGGGACTTGAATATAGGTTATGCTTTCGCGGAAGTTATAAGCAAACCTGGTTCCAATGCAACTGTATTAGATTAGATAGCTGATTTCTGTTGGTATGTTTTTGACTCTTAGGTGGTCAGTATTCTGAAAATGGTTTTATTGGTTTACAAAATTTCTTGTAAATAATATATATGGTTTTTGTTTTACTCTGCATAGCATTGAAGCTATCTGTCTCTATTGCCCAAATCGTGGTCCTGACCACACAGAGCGCAGCAACGTTGTGCAGGGAAATGTGCAAACAGCTGTACGCGCCAAAGTAAACTTAGTTCGGCGTAGAATCTATCCAGCAACAGTCTTTATTTGGCAAACAATGAAAAGACGGGTGGTAATAATGCACTAATCGTAGACACCGTTCTTGCTAACATAGGGAAGCATTTATAGTAGTTGCATTAAGCATCTGTGCTACTCAATGCACTTTTAACTTTATTTATTGCGCTACCCAGTCTTTTGCAGTTGTTATTCAAGCACACTACAATCTTCATTACTCAAATGACCTTTCTTATCAGTTTTCTCCTCAGATCTGAAACACGGTGTTCAGTGGATGTACATCAGAATGGTGCAGAAAATAAGCAAAATGTGTTTAAAATTCTGTAAGTATGCACCCTAAATTGGAATTACTGACCTCAACAAATCTTGCTAACTGACTCGCCTTAAAATGCTTGTGCCTGTGTTGACAAAATGGTCAAATATAACCAGCCAATTTACTTATTGCAAACAGATCGGTCATTTTAAAATTACCAATCAATGGATCAGCGTTGGGTTGTGGAGGCGTTTTTGCGCAAACCTCTACGCTGTAGGCTTTGCTGTGAATGGTCTAATCTGATCAGACCACGCTGAGTCAAACTGGCTTTAAATTTCGCATCTACATCCTTCCCTCCCTCATACCCCTTCCTCTTTTCCCCTATTCACTTAGCATACACAAGTGCCAATAGAAGTACAACATCCTGCTTCACTAGTGAACATCGATGTCAGAAAAATGTGGTTAATGTTATTAGATAAAACCCTATTCGAGTTAATGGACACAACGACTATGAAACAACGATAAGAAATGGTGATGGATGGAAAACCAACATGCGAAGAAGTGAAGCCCAATTTGTGGATTTAAAGGAGTTTGGGCCAAATCTCATATCGAATGCCACGTACAATGCAGTAGCAAGTAACGAACAAGAAGCATCAAAACTATTTATTTAAAACGACTTCTAACCAAGGGACCTCTTTTTCTTTCTGACTGATGACTGACCAAGATACAAAGATGTGTTAAGAAAGGATCCTTGTCGCAACCTTCGTAAGGCGAACGCACAAGGAAATGCTCCTTCCCAATGGCTCAATTTACGAAGTTTGTGCACCTTTGACGTCTGAGTTCTACCTATTGAGGAATATGCATGAAACACAGCATCCTCTTTTGAGCAAAAAGCAAAATTTCTAAATTAGTTGGTCAGAGTAAATAAATTCCTGATCAAAATGTCACAGGAAGATACATGGCACAGCAATCTATGGTGCGTATGGAAAGTTCACGTTCAGAATGGCTGGTTTTGGTGAAAGGAAAGATGAACAAAGAACACTCCTCAAAATTACATTTTTTGCCTACTTTTATCTGTGACGATATTTTCTCAAGTGACCCACATCTGCTTCCTTAATATTCTATACTCGATAGTGGTATAGGAAGCCGGGAGGTAAAATGTAGACTACTAAGCAGTAGCAAATCCATCAAATAAAGTGGAATCGTTTCACTGCTGTGTGAATGTTTTATGACGTTGTGCAATGTGTGTCGTTTAATGCATCGCTGCGGTGAGTATGGTGATGTAAGAGCAATCAGTGGTCTAGTAGCGAATTTTATTTCTCAAACCAGAAGTCGGTTTACGTGGTTTAGTGCAATTATGCAAAGCGCACATGTACCAGACTATCAAATCATAAGCACTAATGTTAAGCGAGAAAGTCTCAAATCGCTTTACAATTAACATGTAGATTTCGCCTCCTGCCTCGAGCAACGATATTGTACTCCTTCCAGCTGCTGTGCCATCATGCGCATCTGTCTCCTTTCATCCATATGATGTGCGATGCGTGTTATAGGATAGCATAAAGAAACGCATTGGGGCGCTTGCCTCTTCCAGAAGTAAAGCCTTCTTTATTGGCTCGGAACTTAATAGTCGCCGTCAAACATGTCATGACTAATACAAAAGAGATTCCCTAATCTCAAATGAAAGTGTTAGGCTTGACTACTTCCCAGGAGTGTAGCCACGCCTGTCTCTGAACAAAGTCAAGGTGATGATGCTTACGTTGTCCCCTAGGAATCTTTGTGGGCATGGGTTGTAGGTAGGGCCGTGAATTCTGCAGAGAGGAACCTTCTTAATCCATTATTATAATTAGCTCAGATTCGATAAAACTTAAGTGCTTCTGAACTGAGAGCAGCAAAATTGTGCCTTGGCCCTAGACGTTATACCCGAATTGAGTCCTTGCTGACGGAATTCATCTCTTTGGCTGTGGGTACTCCAGAGCACGTAGGCAATCTCTGTAGACCAGAGTCGTACTGGAGCCGGTGCTTCGCGCATTTCTCTTAGGATTCTGATTATGTTTACTTAATACTTTGGTAGAAAGTTCACTGCAACATCACCTATTTCTGCAACTACTGGTCTGCAGGCTGGGGCGGATACATTGTCATGCAATGTGAAATCATACCATTGCAACTCCTTGTACCAACGTGCAGTGAAACAGCCTGTCTTTCGGGTACTTCTTAAACGAGCTATTCAATTTACGATGATTCGTTCCCATTGTAGGCACCCATGCTATCAAGTGAGGTCTGGAACGCTTAACCACCAAGATGACAGATATTTCATGTTGAGTTACACCGATCTATCCCACTTTTGTGTCAATTTGGTGCAGTGATGATGGACTCTCTCACTTCACCATTCGTCTCGCTTTCGTAGGCGTATCCCGCACACGGCTGCATTGCTAGCGCCAGTACGCAGTGCATGCGGTGGAGTCGCTTGACTTAAAGACTATTGATATTGGAATCTACTTAGAGTAAAATACACGACTCAATTCATTAGAAGAGCCGGTTGACAATTAACAACTGAGTAGTAATGCAGTTCCTCCACAGTTCATAAACTTATGCTCGGTTTGCACTACCGATTTTCTCCATCCTAGTTACAAGCACAGCAAACCGATGATGTCCAGCACACGTGCATTTGAGTTCAGCTTACATGTTGGATCAGCTATTCCATTCAACCGCTTCAAGTGTATTTGCTATACAATGTTTCAGTACTTCCCTCTCATGCATTCACATGCTCACGTATGGCCACCGCCACAACCGTTGCAGTCTAGCAAAGGCGATGGACATGTTGCAAAAGTCAACATCAGCACATACATGCGAAGCGATTGCAACGCAAGAAAACGTGAATGCATGCTTGAGGGCAAGCGCTTCATTAGCTGAAGACTACTACAAGGAGTGACACCTTTTTATTGCAACAAACATCACTTTTACTTGCAATTCGGAATTCCACCAGCACACTGAAATGTCGCTCCCTAACATACCGAGTATCTCAGTTTGATCAGTTGTCACCAAATCCTATTCAGTAGCAAGTAATTCCTGAAAGAAAGTGGTGTGGCTGAAGGCAATGAGGGCGACAATGGTTTGGCTTCTTATGTGGCATTGGTGTCAATCAAGTGATTGATTGGCGGTTCATTTATTTAAACTCCACCAAGTATTAAGCCAGCTACCGTGTCCACAACATGGATTAAGGTATGGCTGCCCCAAAACCACCGAAAAGACTGAAAATTTCAATAAAACTGGCATACACATGACAGAATAACTCATTATAAAGAGGGGAACCATTAAACTAGACATATGTTTTAGTGGGTGAGATCTTATCTTCCTTTGTACATAAAAACTCCTAGTTGAAGTAGTCGTACACTCGTACTCGAAGACCAAGGTAGAATAAACAGCAGTAATAAAAGCAAGCAGTTTTCACCCCACTCCTTGTGAACAGTGAGAGAGGATTGATTAGCTTGATATGCTTTAACTCAGTTTGTGTTTACACTAAAGATATGATGACACCGATATCAACGACACAGCACCCGTGATTGACGCTTCACGTCTCAGGGCAGCTGCAGCTCTAACACCAAAACCCTTCTTAATGATTGAACAGCAAATGACAGCCGCAAGGCCACATTTTCTACCGAATAATCGCCTGCCAAAATTGCTGCCTAGCAGAAAGCTGCCGGTGTAACTATTTACCACCATGTGCACGTGACGACCTTAACCACTTACCATGACACGAGACTGCATATACTGCCATCAACCCGTGCACATTTGAGAAAAAACGCCTGAAACCTTATTTAAGCAACTGCATGGATGACTTGCAAAAATTTTATCGTCTTAGAACCCCTAAGTGGCATAATCACAGCTACTCATAAATACCTCCGCACATAAACTACAGAGATATTTTATTTCTCTGAAATAGGCCGGCTTTAGAAGTCGACGAATCCTCAAACAATCTAAAAATTGCCAGAGCTGTCACCCACAGGGCCAAATAACGAAACTCGGAAACGCACGCTAATCGATATCAATAATATTCAACCTGATTGCAACATGGAGGCCACCACTTTACCTGCAAAATGCTACTGACGCAGTTCCATAAATACTGCTTGAGCCGATAGCCTTTCTAGAAACCGCAGATTAACATTTTGGATTATACGTTCCGAATTTTCACGGGGCTATCCAAACGCGCCAACAGCTAATAACGCTTGTAATCTTAAATAAAGACTGGACTAGTGCCAGCTTCGGATCCACCGTGCTTCTGAGCACGAGTCAGGCCCCTAAAATGCCCTTCAGCTGGAGAGTCTTGGAGCAGGTACCAGTCGTTAGATAAAATAACTGCCTAAAACCCGCATTGTGGTCAAGACAGACAATTTTTACCGTAGTAGCCACCGATAAAATTCCAAAATTTTGCTAAAATGCTGTAGAGCAGAAGCGGACAAGACTTTGAGGAATCTCGTCACACTCCATTGAAGAGCAAGGCCCTTGCCAGTGATTGGAAAAAGGACTTAGTGCCTCGGCTCCCAAAATTGGCAGTCAGGATGGGGAAGACAACTTGCGCAGGTAGCTGAGGTTTTTGCCGAACTGAATAGCTATATACATACATTTTACCAAAACGGATGTAAAATATATAAGCGAAGTAGCTACGAGGACCATTTGCCACAGTGAAAATTTAGCGTTTCGTCACTGCCTGAGCAGCATTATCGTGAAATAATCGGCTCCCCTTCTTGGTATACAGGGTGCTTCAGATTTCAGAAAGGGAAGTATTGTGGAATAATTTCATTTAATCTCGACCCAAAAAATCAACCCTTGCATAATTTGCTACCGAATTACTCTAAAAAGCTCAAAAGGGAGCCTTTTGCTGACCGCGAACAGAGCCGATGCAGTCAAGAACTTTGCTCATGTATGGGTACACAACCGTCCTTAACATATTTCAGTTCCTCATGTTTCTTACACGCTTGATATAGGTCTGCGCAGGTTCAGATTTCGGCTCTTCGTTAGCATTAAGCTTCACCACACACCATGGTATCCACGCACACAACGCCACTCTCCTCGACATCTTGCTATGGAAGGAGAATAGTCTACGAAATGTTCCAATGTCCCTAGGTACCACCCATTTTCAGAGCGGACCTGATGCCTCCCTCCTCACACTAGCGGATGACGCACCCCTGGTGATGACTCTCCTTGCTAATATCTTTAGTGCAGTTGGAGTGGGACACGGAAGAAAGGGCCTGAGTGACTATGAGGATGACATGGATAAGCTGATAGCGCTTATGGAGATCTAGGCAGGTTATCGCGCCATCAAAGATGTTTGGTTCTTCTCGGAAGTTAATTCAGTCAATCACAGGGTCAGTTATGGACATAACATGGTATGATTTGGGAAGGCCGATCAATGCACGTGCTGTTCTTTTGGAGTCGTATGAGTTTCTAGAGTCATTGTCGCTACGCATTGGTGGTGGCGAAGGAAGGAAAATTGAGACTGCAGAGTCGTAGCACAGCAAGGATAGAGATGGGTGACGAATAGTGGATGCTTGGCGATAGATTGGAAGGGAAGAAATGGATTGTATTGATCGGCATTGTGATGCGTTGCGCTCTATAGAAATTAATGACTGGCTGGCCGACTGAATAATTGGATCGTTGGGTGGGTAAATAGATGGGAGGCGAGATCGATCTGGTGGTCCGAAACTGCGTACTCGCTTAGAGTGCGAGTGCTCCATACTAGGCTCGCGTATGCTTGGCTCTAAATACCACCCTGCAGCCGCTGGAGGGATTAGCGCTGATGAGGCGTTGATGAGTTAGTGCATGCGGTACGACAACGCATCCTCTTCTCCACCTCTTGCGCCCGCTGTCTCTGGTATGACGGTATATACTGGTACGCATGGGAGGCACAGATAAGAGTGTTCAGATGAATAGAACGTCATGACAACACGGGAGTATGGCCATAATGGTAATAGCGAAAGCGGAGGATGTAGTTAAGATGGCCGCAAATAGAGCAGATGTGGGACAGTGTGCTGTGGTACACGTTATTTCGAGTGGCACCAAGTGGGCCAGGGAACCTAATTGCTGGAGGCCTGACTGGCTCAGTCAGTAAAGTGCAGTAGTCCTGTTCTCAGGAGTGTGGATTCTAGCTCCACGTCATGCGACATGAAATCAGTTGAATACTTTACGTGCGTTGTAGTTGGATGCCGGGTTTAACTCCCGAAATCGGCTGTTCTCACCATCCTATTTCGCCTTCGCTGCTGATATATGATGGCGGGGGAGGCATGGCAGCCGATGCACAGAACCGTCGAGTAAGACTTCCATGTAGTCTACTGTTGACGACATTCGTATTGTCACTTCTTTTCCATTTAAAAATCGTATAAACGAACAAGTGAGACAACGTTTGTCTCCACGCGCCCACTGTTCCCAATATACTTCGGTACGAGACGACCGCTTTTCTGCGTTTCAACAATATCTGAGGTTGATGACGGGTCCAGGACTTTTCCGCGCTCACCGGATGATTGCGCCGTAGGCTATGCCCTAGAATCGTGCGCAACTCTCCTACCCTTTTTACCAAAATGGATATTTACTACTTACAAGTTAATTTTGCACCTTCCGCTCTGGTCCTGATCGGCACTACCAGAATTATTCTCGCTCACTTATATGAATATTGTAAGCATGTCGTCACCACAAATCCTTTCTCTCCCAAAGTTTGTCCAGTGTGTCTCAATGACGCAATTTCCTTTACACCCATCCACATCCTGAACTGTAGTGACTATGCTTTTACCAGCCCCACTTTTTGCAACGCAATCCATATTAGGCCTTAAATTTATGTCTTAACAATTATCATTTCCTTTTGGTTTCAATTCGTTCTGTCGAACGCAACAGTATTTCGCTTTGCAATCATCTAGATCCCTCAAATCGTCAGATGTTAACCCTTCTTTTTTAGACAACTACCCTATTCCATAAAACGCACTCATCGTAGCTGCTTGGGTCGAGTGAACCCCTTTGTCTTCAGTAGATTTTGCCCTTAATGGAAGAATTTGCCAAGCTGTGCATGGCAAAAACTTAGTAATCAATAGAGGTCTTCGTCACCCCCCGGATAATCAATGTCAACATCCTAAGCTCAATTAGATGACATGGAAGCATTTAACTGTCTTACTCCCTTAAAGATCTCACAAAACTCAACAGTAACTCCGTCAGATTATCGTCTCTATGAACTACTGCGGCCTTATTTGTGTGACCGCGTAATTAAACTCACTAGAAAGTAGAGCAATAGGTGCAACAGCTTTCCTTCAATGCCCAAAGAAATGAATTTTCGTACAGATCTTACAGACTTAGGGGAGTCTTTTACCTGTTTCGAGCGCCCGAAATTGGGTGCTCTGAGAGATGCAGTTTGGGGCCCCACGACCTCTGCTAAACGAACGATCAAAGATAACATTTAGCGGCTTCGAAGTCACTAGACAGTCCCTAAAACGTAGTTGCCAAAACGTGGTCATGTGCACTACCACCACGTGCGTGTACACCTTAAGCATCTTGTGGCACTATGATACGAGCTCGTGGGTGGGCGGTCGGTGGTGGCGACTGTCATGTCACGGAAGAGCCTAGAGTCGAGCTATTTTGAAAAAGGTGCAGAGTGCAGCATTGCAATACGTAGTTCATATTATGAATGGTTGACACACATTGTGCGTTCCTTTTCTCCTTTTCCCTTTTCTTACTCTCACGGACCCATGTCATCTTTACCTTCTCCTAGCTTTTCCTCAACCCCAATTCGCAGTGCAAAATACAGTTATCCACGCACTTGCTAGAGCGATGCAAATAGCAACATCCTAACAAACGCCAATGCAAGCGCAATCACGCACTTCCATGCGATAACACAGACACTGCCACAACCGATAATGCCGCTGCCCACGAAACGTCTTCTACGCATTCAAATAGAGTGGAAGGGGGTAAGGTACAAAGCCATCTCATTGTGTGCACCGCCCTAAATGCGTTGCGAAGGAGGTCGCCTTATTGCTATGTAGCAGGAAGTTTTGTCCCCCATCTTTCATTTATGCCACATCAAGTAGGCGAATTCTGACCCCATCTCCGTCCGCAACCTATTCTTCATAACCTCACACGCATAAACGAAGTGCATAGTTTGGTGGCTAATCTAAGTCTATTCTACCTACTTGATCGCTACAGTCCCAGTGGGTGGCACGTTCGCCTTGCAACATGCCGTGCCACTAGGATGCGTCGTGAGTGATGGCAGTGGGTAAAACTTTATAGTAAACCCTATCAGGCATTCACTTACTCAGCGAACAACGCTTTACAAAAGACATATCCATAAATAATCAATCAGCCAAAAAGTCTGCCATCGATGTGGTTGACGATGCGCGTGGTAGAATTGAGGAATAGTACAGCAGCCCTTTAAAATTTGCATCTGTGAATGTTCGCAGCACCCAGTTTCTTGGCAGTTTTTATATATTTTATTATTAAGGAAAGTTTTCTAAAACAGAGTCCACCGGTGCATTCTCAATGCATTGCATCCCCCTGTGTCATTACGAATGGGCGATAATAACTTTTCCGTGTGCCGCCTTCTGTTACGACCCTGGAAGATAGTTAAACCAGTTCCGTAAATCGGGGTAAAACCAAGGGGCAACAGTGGGCCACTGTAATAAGCATGCCAAAACTCACACTAACTCTCTGGTGATAATGCTATAAGGAAGCATGAATGAGTCCACCAATCTACAGGCAATATCCTCAAACAAATCTGATGTACATGCTGCCTGGTGTTAGCGACATGCAACCAACTAATTTTTGTCCATTTATCAATGCAAGGAACTAACTGCCATTGCTCAGGCAAATCCTCTCATGCAGATTTTGGTTAAGCATATATTACTGAGGCAAAATGACACTGAACAGATTCTTAGCTTGCTTTTGCTTTCGTTTAACTCTTAAAAACAGCTGCATTTGATTAAGTTATGCACAGATGCATAACAAAAGTGATTGGCATCCGCATTACAAATGTTCGTTCTCACCAATTAGCCAGCGGCAGAGCTGTGTGATAACAGTATGGGTTGGACAAATATACAAGTGAGAGCACGGAAGGGTGATGATACCTTATTTTGCTTATTTACCAGAGTTTAACAAAATGCAAAATCTATTCCTGTGAACTAGCTATGCAAATTGCTGCTTTCAGTCATTAGCAAATGCACTTTCCAGCAACATGAAAATATATCTCTTTTTTCTCGGAAACATCTCTGTTCCACGACATTGTCTATTTGCATTTCGCTCACCATTTTCAAAATTATACAACTTGTACTGCGTTCTTTCTCAAAATGTCTTTTTTTATATTTGACTATTGTGCTCCCTAAACATGCGGTATTCGCCAAGTTAATACAACACATTTTCAATTACTACAGCCGGCGTTAGGAAACTAACTACGATCGGTAGATTCTCCTTTAAACACAAGTTCCTTAAGCATGCGGCTGTTTTGTAAATCTGAAGAAAATAGGAGGTGTACCCCACCATGTATATGACTATTGTAAACAAGTTCACCACAGTGATTTAGTTCGGCTTTTCATAATTTTGACCCAAGCACAGAGCAAAGTTGAAGATGCATAGCTTAAACTTCTAGAGCTAAAGCATGCATGAATACTTTTAAGGAGCAGGATGGAAATTTAAAGGGTTTTATTGTGGTTCCAGCTACGTAGAGATTTTATAAAAAATGTAAAATTGATCTCCACATGGCGAATCGCAAGGCACACGTTGTTAGTTCGTTTGCAAAAATAGTTTCTTCTGTGCAAATGTATATGCGTTACCGCGTTCCTAGTGAAATCAATCAAAATTTTTGGAATCGTGCAATCACTGACAGAAGAACTTGCCCAAGTGTTTGGTGCAGCCAGAAAATCAGAACTTCAAATGAATTAAATGGCATTACTAGCACGCTAGTGATGCCTCAAGGGTTGGAAGGCCTTTACATTTCCAAAGAGGTTATTAACATTTGTGCTGTTCACATTTAATCAAATTCTATTAAGCATTAATGATATTAACGCAAGTTATTGTAAACATAATGCATTCACGGATATGCATAAGAAGAAGACTAGGATCTCGATACTTCTTAACTGGGCCAAATGTACGCAAACAATCGCAAATTTAATAATTAGATGCTATCGGTAGCAGCGAAGGACCCTAAGTACGCTTACCATGGTCTTTACCTAGTCGATGTTGCATTTTCAAGCGCTGATAACATGCAGGTTAAGGGAATTTCCTGCATACAAAACTGGCACCCATAGAGACGTCGTTTGACGCCCATAAAGTTGGGTAAACGCCATGTAAGAATTGTTAATTTTATCAAGATGAAGCTACACGATAAGGATCATGGCATTTGCTCCAAAATTAACACAACGCAATGGCCTTTCAAATGGCAAGGTGGGCGTAGTATTTTAACTTGACAGCGCTTGATTGTCGGAGATGGTGTGATCCGTTATTCGTAATGGGCTAGACAGTCCGGTCCATTTGTTGGTATAAGTACAAAATTTAACCGTAAGAGTATGGTGTAGTATTGGTAGCAAAATTGAGCGACGGAGTATTAATATCTACTCAAAATGCTCAAGTGCAATAATTTTGCAATTATTTGAATCCTTTTTATGCATTTGGCTTAAAAAGAGAAGAAATGCAATAAAATAAGCCTGAACCTAATTTGTAGCTACATTAAACCATATCTTCTCTTCCCTTAAAGCCTCTGCTTTACAGCATTGTGTAATTGCTTATTTGGCTACCAGTTCTAATGTTTTTTTTGCATTGGGATGTGATTCGCGCTTCGAGTGCATGAGGTCTCTAGGTTTAAATCTCGGCTGAGCCCATAAGTGTCACTCTCATCGTTGCTACAACACTAAATTGCAGCTGCCTTTTCCTTCCACTTTCATCCACTCATCTATTCTCCTTCCATGTCTTCTTCTTTACGCATTTAACTGCCCCCTCAAAACTACCTCCCTCCTGGCTAAATGGACGTTAACACAGCTGCATTGACGATCTGCAGCGCTAACGAGAGCAGGCAAATGGACATAATGTGTTGCTTGCGCATGTTGCGTGGATAATGACAAAGCCAAGCAAACTGCTGGAATGGGAGAAATAAATCACTCAGTCCTTGCGGTCCGCTTTCAGCCGACCAAGCGCAGGGGCGCAGTGCCGTGCACGCGGATTCCCGGTCAAGGCAATATTGACCGAAGACCCAAACTCAGCGAACATAAATTAAAACTGCCGAAAACTGAACCCCGAACCTCCTGCATCCAGAGCAAGGACTAAGCAAGTCTTTTTGATCCGGGCCCCTTTTGCCGTCCTTAATTTAATGTACTGTAGCAATGGCTGGTATAACCGCACCTGGGATTTGAGTAACTTGACGTCGTATGTAGAGTTTATCTGTGCAGGCACAAATGGCCAAGACCACTAGTCCGGAGCTGCGTTTGAAGACAGGCTTGAAATCAGATTCAAGCCCCAACATTGAATTGCCCAGCATCATTTTCAAACATTGAGTAGTTACAGACGTGCTTGCATAAGTGTGGCCATGACACTTAGCAGTGGAAGCGAAGACACGTGATGAATTGGTGGTATATGACGCAAAATAATTTATTGAGAAAACGTGGCAATTTTTTATATAGAACGGCGTTTTCAGGTGCACAAATCACGTATATCGTGCTGTTTGAGAGAAGGAATCCAGTAAAGAATTTTCTCATGAAGTACGTTGAACAAATGCTAACATTGCATATCTTGGCTGCAAGCAAAAGCTTATCTCTAGTACAAAGTTGTATGCAAAATATTCATCAAAATTTTTAGTTTAACTACATGGCAAGTGAAGTTCAGTCGGAGGGCGACTTAACGGGGAATTACTCATACGACGGCTTAAGTTCCTAGATACCTGCGTACACAAAACTCTAATCGAAGTCGTCCCACCATGCCTTCGTGGGCAATTAAAAGCCATGTAGGCCTTGCCACTGTCATGCGGTCTCCATTAGTTTGCAATGTGAAATGAATCTAGGCCGATTTCAGAAAGCTTTTGTTCTAAGGGTTGAAAATAAGAAAGAATTTAACTAGAATAACTTTAGTCATCATCAGGGTGTACACGACTGTTTTACCATCCTGACCACCAATATCAAGCTACAATCACATCATCACTTCCTCAGTAGAACGTAAGGGCATCGCGGCAGTGACTAGAGTGAGCATTTACCATATTGAATGCACATCGGTTTAAATGCGAATAAGGATCTGATATACCCTGGTAATCTTGTCAGTTGCTCCTACGCAAAGACTTCCATGTTATTTCACGCATAACTTTTTGGATCGGAGAGGCGCGTGCTACTCAAAGGGAGTGCTCACACTTACTTTCTTCTCAAAATCACACCACTCATCACTTGGCGTTTTCAGGTGCAAATTTGTTCAAATGAGAATCATTAGATTTGCATTAATCTTTCGCTGCAACAGCTAGATGGTGCACCGCAATTAAGCATCTGTGAGAATTTGCCTCAATTACATCTACTTCACTGGCACGTCATGAGGAACGTTGTGTGTGGCTTACTAGACCCTTCCTGCAAAGGTGGGCAGAGTATCCGCATCCTAGATGTATGTGACTTAATCAATTTAGGATGAGGCATTAGGACCCATTAAGGATGCTTTAGTGAGTTGATAGCATTCATCATGCCCAAAGGGAAAGTGAGCGGGCACTATGCCATTTATTTGCTTCTGACTTGGCTTCGAAGGCAGTCTCGTCTGTGGCAGTAACTACTCACTTTATGTCTTCTCATTCGGCTCCTCTACGGTGTTAATCGAGGACTTGATGGAACGAAGCTCTTAGTGCACATGACTCCTTCCCCATAAAAATCGTAACCGTCTCGGCGTATAGGGCAGCAAAAGAGATGAAACCCCAAAAATGTGCAACCAAAACATTTGTCTTATGGGTCTAGCATGACCGACTAGCGTGGAACGTGGTTTAAATAGAATAAACGAAGAGTGGTACACCTAGCAAGCAAGCTTTTTCATTTTATACTGCAGATAATCCTCACTGTTGTTAGCTTTTGATCAACAACTTCAATTCTTTCTGATCGATAACTTGGGTCAAGAGATCTAAAGACTCATTCACATCGGTTATTGGTTCTATGACTGCGTTTCAAACAGATTCGCATGACTGTTAGTTTCTCCATATCTTGCATGAGAGGGGATTCCACATTATCGGCCTTTGCTGAAGAAATCAAAGCTCTAAAATAGCGGTTTAGACAAACTCTGTCGTTTATCACGGGGAGCCCCTTTCACTTGATTAAGATTCTACGACCTGGAGGCATTTGTTGCTGGAAATGCGTAATCGGCCTTGCTGTTAATTCTTGTTTGCATTGAAGTGAGGAGGCACTCAATCTTCTGAATCATTAAGCAATAATTGCTTAACAAACCACAAGTGGCCGTAGTTGGGTACATCCCGCAGCAACTAGACCTTCCCCTACTTCCATCAACAGTGAATGCTTCAATGTCAATACTGTTTTGAAACTACAAATAAGTGGCAATTAGTCATTAAAAACCGGAACATGCTTGAAGCAAACCTTATATTAAAAGCATGATATTAACTGCCTGTGACCAAGATTTGTCGGTTTGATGGTTTCACATCTCCAGAGAGGTTGGACGGAAAGTGCGTTAAGTGCTTGTAGCCGACGGACTCGGGCCGTGTTCTGGAAGACTCCAGGCCATGAAATGATCCCCTGTGCGTCGCAATTCTTAAGATCTTAAATACTGTGGTACTAACTTCGCTTAACTTATCGTCACCAGTCATGTATGTATGACTGCTGTTGAGTTTTGCTTAAGCCAAGACTACCACTGCTACTCATAACTTTTGGCTGATGATGACATTTTCTAAGATTCTTACAAGACAATACTAGTGACAAACGAGTTGAAGTGAGTAATAATGGCTTTAAAATGAAGTAAGCTCTAAGTTAACCAGGAAGTGGACAGTCCGTGTGGAAGGCCTTTCTAGATTATTCTGCGTCTTGAAACGACACCTGTGCCCTAACAGCAAGTACGTATATTCTACCTAAATAACTGCATTGCTGAATAAGTGTGCATCAAGCAAACTAGCCAATATTCTCCAAGTCTTGTTTAGGAGACGCCAATGTGTGGATGGATGGAGAGGAGACATGTAAACCAGCCATTGGTGAGTAGATTGCATATGGTTTTTCTGAGTATAAATTGTAATGGTGAAATTATTAAAAGATAAATGGACAGGAATGTGTTTCGGAGACAACGGGATCGAACGCTCCCTTGGATTAATGTACCGACAGCATAAGTCAACCCCGGAGGAAATTTGTCTGAGCATTTATTAAAACGAAATTACGCGCTATCAATGGCTACACTGAAGCTAAGTTCTTACCTTAAATCTAAATCAGAAATTCCTAGTGACCCAAAACCACGCTACGAAACTACTCCTCAGGAGACTTAACGCGATGTCGTAAGTGAAATGTCCTGAAGGATTGGACATTGTGACGCATTAAAAGGAAGCTTAAAAGGCAACATGGCAAGCATAGAAGAAACCTGGGATTACTATTCGGTATAATTAGTAAGAATGGAGCTGCTGAAACTGGTAATCAAACTGCGCTCACTCAAGTAGCAATCGTAACCGATAAAAGCATAGTGGGTGATGGTTACATAATGCAAATAAACGACAAGGTCATGCGTATCGGATCGCTTCTATGGGAGCAGGTGCTTGCAATAAGCCGCCATCGTTAGTTAGGGGTCAAGCCGGCCAAACATTACTGCACGTTTGATTAACTGACATGGCTCTCAGCGTTACCAAATTACATGTCAGGACGTGCAAGGGCATGCCACTGATCAATTTGAAGGCAATCGCTCATTTTATTGACTACCCTTACTTTTAGCAGCGAAGTTAATACCCTTCTCTTACTCAGTTCTGGAGAGGTAGCAGGTTTGTTTTTTTTCAAATTCGTCACAAAATTTGGCTGAACACTCCCTTTCCCATTTGCTAGTCACAGAATGCTGACACATTCGGCCTTTAAGTTGACTCTGATTCCTCGAACAATGCACTTTCACGAGCTACTAAGTTTCTCGTAAATATTGCCTGCTAAAATTGGCATATACTGTTAGTACTAGACCACCAGAGGTGCCTCAACTCCAAAAAGCAACGCTGTTAAAATAACGTTTGGGATTTTCAGACTCCAAAGATTGTACAATCACTTTGAGAATTAGATGAAATGGAGAAGATTTATTAAATACAAGCCCCGCCTTTGCCGGCATCTAATTTATTGGAATAGTGCATTTTCTAAAGTTTTCTGGAGCCCTGTGCGGTATAACACGTGACACATGTAAATTACTCATACAGCCGTCTTGACCGCACCAACACGTCTTTTCCTCTAATGCTTCCGTTAGAAACAATGGAACGTTCAAGCTGCATGCCTGGCCCTTCAAATCTCAGCCGTCAACCTGCTTGTGTTGCTACCATCTGCATTAATTAGAGAGATGAGAGAACAGGTCGGAGATAAGTGATGGGAAGGAGAAATTAGGGCACCTTTGTTGTGGAGACAACGTTACTTTGTCTTTTGTAAAATGCTTTTGAGCAATTGAGAGAGGAGTCTACCCATTCATTGCCCGACATCTTTACTTGCGGGTCTGCCATCATTTTACATGCTATACACAAGGGTTCTTTCTGCTTGCCTTTTTAACCAGCAGTTGCACACCGTCCGAAGAATTAATTTTACCTTCCGACCTGAGCAATTCGGCCACCAATGTTAAAGAGATTACAATTGCAGCAGTTGAAGTCCAGACGCAAACCTTAACTGAGCAGTTTTTAATGCTACCATGAATGATTTTTCCCAACATATCGGACAACATTTGCGTTGGAAATAATCGCCTTCCATCTGGAGGCCAAAGAGTAGGATTTGCGCCTTAAATATCTGGTGGCATCGTGATTCGAGCTCGTGGGTGGGAGGTCGGTGGCGGCGGCTGTCAGGTCATGAAAGAGCGCAGAGCCGAGCTACGGTGAGGGAGGAGCAGCGGAATCAGAGGAGAGGAATGGAGAGTGAAAGGTCGGCGAGGGTCCACCAGCCAAGAACCGCCAGTGCAGTAGGGCAGTAATCGGTTACCAAACCACAGCGTATACTGCAATGCCACACTCGTATAAAACCTCCACATTCCACCGACACTTGCAGCAGTGTCCTCACTCGACCGATGTGTGTGTCCATCTGGCTGCTACTGGTAGAATTATGATAAGCACAGTACGCAATGTGATGATGCTGAGGTAACCGACCATAGGTGTTCCAGTGCTGTGGTACTAACATGACTCCGTAGCGTAACGGTAGCGCGTCTGACTCCAGATCAGAAGGTTGCGTGTTCAAATCACGTCGGGGTCAGCGCTTGTCTCTCCCGACTCCCACTTTCCCTTTGTCATTGCCAACAGGGGTTTTTGATCACCTAAACGCCACTTTCTTACCGTCGTCCAAAAGATTGAAGGGACCTAGCTAAACATTGCCCTTGCACAACTGGCTGTTCGAATGGATGGTCATGAAACGAGGATTACCCCCACGCTGGGAGAGACCATAAATTGCCAGCATGAGGTGTGGAACCAACTTTTGAGTGACCGTTTTGCCTGTTGCTTGACACATGGCATATCACTTCAGAATGTAATAAGAGTCTTTGGTCCCGCTGTAACGAAATGTCTCTCCGGAGAGTCAAAACACTGCTTAAGAGAGTTGATGGCAGTTAAGTCGGCAAGTGTGTTAGAGCTTGTATCAAGAGACCACGAAGACTTGACTGTAACTCCGGCCGCCACGACGTTGCTACACTCAAGTAGTGATCATAGAAGACAAGTCGCAAGGTGAGTAGATGGCAGTTTTCAGGCAGTAATTTGACATTGGGCAGCGCTGACTAAAAATTGCTGGAGAGTTTGAGGAACTTCGTTCTTTATGTCCTAATTTGATAACCTTTTCAAGCAATTTCATTTAATGTGTGCAAGGTGTAGCCCCAATTGCGATTCAAATAGTAAATGGGTGGCAAATTAAGGATGAATGGAAGAGCAGAGTCGGATGTGTTTGACGAAGAAGACGTTTTCCTCACAATCATACCTGAAATTCTGCAATCTTCATAAAGTGGACCAAAACAAATTAGATCGCTGCAAAGCACTTGAAAATGTAACAGGCTTGGCCTGATGTCCAGGTTTTTGCCATTTTCACGACCACTACCTTCGTTACAAATATGTGACGATCGACATTTTGTTTAATTTTTAAAATACAGTTCGGTGGTAGCGTTGTGCCAAAATAAACAAACAAATTTAAATTTTACTTTGTGGTTCATCTGCCCATTAGCGCTACAGACACATGACGAGTAGATTTTATTTCCTCCTTTCTCATCCTCTAGACATGTTATTAATGCGAATTGACAAATTGCAGTTGCAGTTTCTGCAACTGTTAATACCTGTAGATACATTAAAGGGGTTGACTTTGCTTTTTTCCCTTGCTTGATCGGATCTTCATTGGAGCCAGGCAAATGTTACTCAAGGCCTTATTCCATATGCACATGGGACGAATGTAAGCAAACCAAAGAATGAGGTAAGGACTAAACACAATTTAAAATTCAACAGCCAAACACTTAAAATAATTGACTAAGCGCCTCATTTTCGAAGCTTGACTTGACCACGGCTTGCGCCACACGTACATACCAAAGTGTTGAACGAATGTTTCAGAAAAATAACAAAGACAATGAAGCCTTTTAGGTTTGCATTGTCCTTTTGCCAAATACTTGGCATATTATTCTAAAGTCGCTTGTGCGTTACAAAAACCGTAAAAGAAATACTATTGCGACAATGAAATAGTGGACCGTACGATCTGTGTTGTCCACATTTTCTCTTAGACAGGCTCCAGTAACAAGCCTTCGAACCCCTCTCACCACCTACAATATACTGCAATTGAAATTCAGATCTGTCTGCGAGAACGGATAGATTTTTGGTAACTCAAACAGTGAATTAAGCTCTTGCTTAACTTTTCTAATGCTCACTCAGCTAAAACCAAGCCCAAAAAACATTTCGCTGGTTTTCCAATAATGCGCGCTACACACTTCTAGCGCACGACCTCAACCAACGCAAATGCATTGACATTTTGTCAAGACAGTAAAGTGGGTTCGTACTAGGATTGAATAAATCTCAATGGTAATCTACAGCTAGCACAGCGGGGTTCAAGGCTCATGCAACAAGTAAATTGGTAGAGTCTTTTGATGATTTTAGCCAAAGCTGGACGATGTTTGTTGGTTTCTTGATGTGTGGGGATTTTGCCTCACCCGATGCTAGTCAGTCGGAGCGGTAGCATTAAAAAGTGTGCCCTCATCCGTGCCACGCACACACACATCCACCATGAGTGGGTGTGTGATGCGGCAAGTGCGTTCGCCCAATTGTGTTTGCCTGTCCTTAAGAGGGAGGGGAGCAATGTCTGCATGCACTGTTTGGCTTTTTTTGTTTACGATCAAGTGGGATCCACCTAAGTAGCCTTTAAATATTTAAGCCAATTGCATCGAACACGCTCAGATTTTTTTTTCATTTTATGCTTTGGATCAGGAATAGTGGCTAAGGAGAAATTTTTACTAAGTGAGTCATGAAAGGTGGGCTTATAATTTGTCCATGTACTGTGGCAACGATCATTGTCCGCCTTCTTCTCCTCCCTAGAAGACGATGACATTCGCTTAACCACGTGATTTGTGGAATCTAAATCCTGGTTACCTAGACGATGATGCGCGTTGCACTTGTAGCTAACGAAGATTAAGCCACACCAATTTGCCGGGACTGCTACAGCAGAAAGACAATTTTGCATCAATAAGAATTCTCTACCATGATGAGAAAATGAGAAATTGTTATAATTTTAATGAATTTAGCGATTTACGCTTTCTGAGTGTCTGGACCAGCTTCATTCGCCTAAAGTCCACCAAATACACTAATCGCGGCGTTCTTTCATGTCGCGCATGTTAGCGTGCATAGATTAGTTTGGTTCTTTGAAGGATATGGTCCAGTGTCGTAGTCAATCCCGCCCCAAACACAATAACAATCAAAATTCCTACACTAGAAATATCCTCGTCTCTTGATGGCAAATTTTGCCAAGCTTTCTTGCATGCGACTAAAATACGCCTTCCTTTCACCTAAGTCATTTTAGCGCCCAATAATCTGTAGCAATCGAGAGGAAAATAGCTGAGGCAGTGCTCATAAAATCAATTTTGCCACTATATTTTTGACCGCATTGCATAAGCACCGACCAATAGACCATGTTAGTGGCTCCAGTCAAGCTTTTGGCTAATCAGCACAGGGGAACGACCAAAAAACCTTTTACAAGTACCGTTACTAGCATTAGTACATCTAAAACATACTTGTGTTTGCGCAGTGGACGCTGCATGAATCAAACGACAATGCCTAAAACATCGTGATTGCCACGGCATTACACAGTGGACCGAGTTTCGCTGTCTTTCTTGTGTGCGGACTCAGGTGAGAGAGGAGTTGTTGGTATAGATATCCGCGTCACTGGAACCAAGGCGATCGAACGAAAGCCCAACGCATGACCATTCATACTGTCACTGTTACGATAATACGACACACCAAGACGTGGTCAGTAGCCGTCCTACATGTTACAAACTAAACCAATGCATTTCCTTATAAAATGCTGGAACTCGGTTGCACAAACAGCTAGTTGTCTGTCCTCTTAGAGAACCTTTACTCTCCCCTGTATGACAGCTTCATTTTTACGCCAGTCGTCTTGGGCCAGCTCGGCTGCCTACAGCATACAGCTTTGCAGCGATTGAGACATGCAATACAGCCATCCAACAGCAAGCATTTGGCCGAAATCCAACCGCTTCCTCTCAACTGCTGTTATGTCTGCTAGACCCCTCACAGGACCATCCAAATAACAGCAAATAACAGCAGAAATCCTACGCAAAATCATAATTATTTGCTTAATTACAACCCTCACTTTTCCCAATGTTTATAGCAGAGCATGTTAAATACTAGCTAGCTAATCAGTAGTACCGCCTATCAATGCCGTGCCTTCGCTGCCACGCTAATGATGACATGCCTTCATTTGCGCCATTTGACACCGTACCACACATGAATTATTGAAGTAGCTTGCCAAACAAGTGGCATTCTCCAAGGTATCGTACTGACAGTTCTGTGTCACGGTTTGCTGCGGGTTATTTCACCAAAGGGGTAGAGTGTGGCAGTGTTTGCCAGAGTAACGCGAAGCAGTCCATATCCAATCCACTTCGAGAGCGTGTTTGAAGTAGCAAGGTTGTGGAGTCGTCAGTCCAACGTAAGCCAGCGTTAGTCAAGATGGCCATCTCTTTGCCGATATCATCGAAGGCGTTGTTAACGCTACCACTGGAGCCGTCCTTCCGCGCAGCTCTCACATTGCACCTCCACCAGCACACTGTGTCAATGCGTGCCTGTAAACCTAGCAGAGCGCGCCGTCAAAAGGACACCAAGGAAGGCGAACTAATTTATAGATCTGGCCTCCACAACTTGACATCTTTTCATCATTATCCCACTAGTCCATACGCCCCCATTGGCCTACTTTCTCCTCCTCTTGCTCTCCTCCTTCATTGGGACTGAGGCAGGCACCTCGTGGTGAAGAAGGGAAGTATCTCGTTGCCCAAAAGTCAACCGGCCCAAAGGACATCATCAGAAAAAGGTATGGAGGACGGACAATCGCAAGAGGTGACACATTTTAATCGGAGTGCATTTGTCTCGTATCCATTGCATGCACAGCCATGCAAGAAAACGGCTTGGGGAGGAGAAGCACAAAGGCAAGTGTTGTCTGTCCTTGCAAAATCACCAATGAGGAAATGATGTCCAAAGCTTAACCGTCGGCATTTGAAGCCACCACGTGACACGTGTAACTAGTCAATTTACATGTGTGGGATGCAAACACGCCAATTGCTAAGCCATCTTCGTGCTATGTTGTGCTTCACGTTGTCGCGTCCGCTTCTACCCGACTTGCTCCACGTTTTCATTCGCGCCATTCAGTTCTTCGTCACCGTCTCCCTCCTATTTCGGGTTCTAACCCACTTCTGTCTTCTCCATCCCCAACTGCTCGTCAGTTCCCACCTCCCATCCCGCCATTCTCTAGACGTCAAAGGACCACAACAGATGGATTGCACAGAAATTAGGGGTGAGTTTTACTACCAATCCCTCCTCGTCTAATTGTGCTATCTTCCTCTCCGTCTCTTCTTTTTTTTACTTCATTTCGATGGTATTGCATCTAATGTGCAATGCAGATTGCACAGAAACGGAAGGCTATGCCTTAAAAAATTCATATTGCCTCTATCGAGCTAATTCTTTCATAGTGAACTCAGTTACATAGCGGGATGAGAGGATGGATGCAGTAACTCATTAAAAGATAGGAGAAAGGGGAGCGATCGAGAAGACTGCACCACAGCATCGTACAGGGTAATCCTACTGTGTCCACTTCCAATCCTCTCTTCTTCCACGCTCACTCTCCTTCCATTCTCATTATATCTCATCCTTCGCCTCGATCCAAGCATCCCTTTGTCTCTCTCAGCAGAACAGGCATGTTTCTTCACTTCCACGGAAGTGTTGCATGCACCGCGGTGTAGTTTATGATAGAAGGCAAGGACTCGTCCAGGCGCGGCACTACGAATACGCATCGAAAGCGTTTATTTGTTAGCTGCACAGAAATATTTAGGGGTGTGTCGCCGATTCCTTTAATTAAATTCATGGCTTTAACTGCGTTCATTTAGCCGCACTTACTTTTAATGGCTCTTCCATCCATTCACAAGCACTGAAAAAGCAGCGACAGCAGCAAAAGCAGCAGGCATACTGGAAGCACTGTGACATGGTACTCGAGACCATGCCTAACTAGCCCAGACTAGATTGCAATGGAATATCACAGACTAGATTGGCCACCTAGGCTAGATTCTAAAGGGCTTGGATAGATGAGCTAACATGTGGACTAACAGGGTTGCCTAGTCGATTGTGCATGCCTCATATTCAGAGGCGTCCCCATACATTACCACTGTCTTCAACTCTAACACTCTATTTTGGTCCTCCTAATCGACCCGAAACAACTCCTTGCCATGCAAAATGAGGTCTCCCTTTACTTCCTCTCAGATACTAGGGATCGCAATGTACACGTAGGGACTAGGTCCGATGGAATCCTCGAAATGGAGGGTAGGAGCCCACTTGCCTACTCCTCCTTTTCCACATCCCACCCCAACGCGTCTTTGGTGTGTCTCCTTCGTCCCACACTACGATCCATGTGCTCTTAAGTACTGCGTCTTGCATTAAGCCACACCGCGTGTGCTTCATGCATTCAAACCACATGATAAAAAGGAGCGAGTAGTCACATGCATTTCACTTCCTTGCTTCTGTTTTTCACTTCGGTGCCGCAAGAATTTCTTGTTCCTCTAGCTCCCTCACGCTACTCTTATTTTCATCTACTTTGAACTCATCATCAAGTCGCTTCTACCCCCTCTTCCTGCCTCGTTCTCTGCCAGCACCCTCTTGGTAAGTTCTCTTTATCTACCTACCAGTCGCATCTTTAATTATGCATGATTATACAACGCATAGGAACAACGTAGAATAGACTAGCACAGACTAACCCGAATGTGACAAAAGTCCCACTTTACTAAAGACCAACGCTTGTTTAGGCATAGCTTAACCTGGATTGTCAAACACTTTCCATCTCTCTCTGTTTGCTGTCGCTTTAGCTTGTCTTATCCCATCTCGCCTTAGTTCCATCGCCTACTCCTACACCTACTTGCTCAAGAGCGAGGGCGAGCGCCTTGCTCCTACTTCCCGCTCCCACCTCCTCATCTCACTGTCTAATCCTGTTTGTATTCTCGTGGAGATTGCCTCAGCCTGGTGCCCTACTATAAGGGCTAAGAATGTGCCCTCCCCTCTTAAGTTCATCTGCGCACTCTTCACTGCGTGCGTCGACTTCTGTTTGCCTGTCTGTCTATCTATCCAGGGTTTGTGTGTGCGTGTGTCATTGACCAATTCCCATTTTCTTCCTTTCAGAGAGTCGCATTAGATGGGGTCGCATAGACACAGGTAATGACGTGTGTGAGTACTTAATTGTACATGGATGCAATGACACAGCTGGCTCATTTTCTTCTTCAAACTTGTCCACCTAGACGACTAGATCGGCAGTTGCATACTAGAAGTAAGCTCACCTTTGGTCGTTTATTGATGGCCGGCTGGTTTCAGCTCTACACATCGCCAACAGCTCATTCCTACCATTGCGATTCCTCTACACGTTTTATCTTTGTTCCAGATTGAAATGGACACCTTGATTTGGGTAAAGGAGAGCATTAGGGTGGTTACCTTGCAATTATCGCAGCGCGGTACGTTGGACAAAGGAGGAAAAGGTACGCGAAGTGAATACCAAGGGACGTCCAATTGGCTCCAACTTACGGTGCAGGTGGAGACGATTTGTCCCGATCCTCACCATCGCAACAGGTTGCCTTTGCGGAAACAGAAAAAAGGACCTGTCAAAAGTGACGATTGAAAATAAGCGGGAATAGCAATGAAGTCCCCTACGGAGAGCTGAAACAAACGCCAGCAATGCAGAAAAGTAAGAAATTCGAAGTACGAAGTATATAATGTGTTTGCCATCGCAAATGTAAGTAAGAGAATTTGAAAAGTGGACACAGGGTCATGAAGTTTATAAGTGCAGTCTGCGAACGATGAAATGCAAGCCTATAATCACATCGAGGTGGTTATCGGTCTTTGGCACATATGAAAGAACTGACAAGCATTTAGGTTGATTTCTGGTACCCCTATCCCTATCAGTTGGAGGCGTGTTCTGCATGGTGGAAACGAGGCTGTATATCAGATATAACTGGCAGTTTGTTGAGATACGCCGTGTCGGAAAGCCCTTACGCAGAAGAATTAAAGCTAATAAACGCACGCATGTCTAAGATGTGCTGTTTTTCCCAGGTTGAAAATGACGTGCATCTAACGAGTAGCAAAACGTTAATCTAAAGGCTTAAAATTAGATAAGAAATGTAAGCTATTTTTCGTAATCTTTGGCTACTCGTGTTAAGGTGCGAATCTGTGCAGCAGTGAGGTTGTACCATGACGCAATGAGCGACCACTTGAACTTGTTTGTGCGCGGATGCACAAAAATGTACCGGTCATCAACATGGCTATAGGAAAGGAGGGCAGAGATAATATAGGCTTCTTTCCCGTTTCTGTTGGCCACACAGGAACGTATGTAGCGCACCAGAAGACAATGCGGCAAATAACAATGGTTGTGTTGAATGAGGTGTCAATCCAATGCTGAAAATATTGGCTAGGAGAAGCAGGTGAAGAGGGCGTTTTCACCTACTACCAGACAAAAGCCCCTAGTTTTAAAAAAGTGTATGTCAGTTGTAGCATTTAACAAATCTCCCGATAGTTCACGTAACTGCTGCGAATTATGCTCGACTCACACGAGAATAGCCCAGCAATCACTTTCCTCAGGTATATTGCGTGGTCTCTCAATACTGGTCACAATCCTACGACCAGATACTAGTGGCTTCACTGCATATACTTCTGCACTTCTGACAATGGTTCTCTTATAAGCCATCACCATCCACAGATGAGTGGAAAAGCCACCTCTTCGCTCCCAACCGATAATAACGACGATGCAGCAAGGAGGTCAAAATGAGTGAGAAACAGTGCAGAAGTAGGAAATATTTGCGTACTTGTCAGGTCTTCTTCCGCATTCAAAACTACTTCCTCACCGAGAAATTTTGTATCTGCAACAAAATTGCACGTTTTTAACACGACGGTACCCGCACTCTTCAGAATGGAACCATTTGCCAACAAAATTATGACGGTAGTGAAGAGTTTTTCGCACTTTTACTGCCATCAGATTGCTCTTCACCGAAGACAAACATTTCACAGGCGGCCGGTATCCAGTTGAGGCGATGCAGCTAACCTCGCCAAATTTGGACTGGGTGAATATCCTCCAGAGGCACATCCGTCTTTGCATTCTACCAACCAGGCAAACCATGTAAATGAAAAAGATCAAAAGAAATACCCATACATTTAGCAATCACAAGTACATTTCGAACTGACATCAGAGTCATAAGGATTGATATTCCAAGTTGCGGTAGAATCACTAGCTGGAACTGATGACAATGATGGCCCCTAAAGACCCCAGACCTCTCGATTTTCAGCAAGGCAGTCGTATCACTGGTACGGTACCAGGTGGAAAGTGCGCCCAATCTGATCGAGTGGGCACACCCGATAGTCCACACACACGAGGGCGGTGGGTGCAAGGCCTTGCACATTAGTCAATGTCTGCTTTACGATTACTCCTAGCGGATAGTAGATTATGTTCACCACCGGTTGGTCCGGTTCTCGATCAAAGCCCATTAAAAGGAGACCGGCCAAAAGCTGGATGTCCATGTTGAGATGGTGCAACAGAGCATTGTAGGCAACGTGAAGCCACTTTTTCGATAGCTATTTGAAAGAACTAACAAAGAAACGACATCAGTTGAGGCCCCACGAAAGGTTATCAATTGCTGACGGAAGAAATACTTTCCCACTTGGGTCAGAGCTATGTAGTTTAGGAGAGAGACTTCAGCAACACATATTTGGTCTTCACTAATAGATCACTTCATCGCAAACAATTCAGTCTGTTGGCGCACTCTCACCCCACCCAACACCAGTCTTGTGATGGTGGTGGTGTTGGTGGTGGTGGTGGTGGTGGCGGCGGTGGCGGCGGTGGTGGTGTGCCCATACCGCAGGCGCGTGGAGTGAGCAATGCGTTGATAACGTGACAAAAGCCACTTCTAGTCACAAGTTGGGTAATCTACCAGTCACCACGGCACTCCCTACAACATCAGTTAAATGAGTGAATGGCAATAACCGATGTGAATGAGTCTTTAGATCTCTTGACCCAAGTTATCGATCAGAAAGAATTGAAGTTATTGATCAAAAGCTAACAACAGTGAGGATTATCTGCAGTATAAAATGAAAAAGCTTGCTTGCTAGGTGTACCACTCTTCGTTTATTCTATTTAAACCACGTTCCACGCTAGTCGGTCATGCTAGACCCATAAGACAAATGTTTTGGTTGCACATTTTTGGGGTTTCATCTCTTTTGCTGCCCTATACGCCGAGACGGTTACGATTTTTATGGGGAAGGAGTCATGTGCACTAAGAGCTTCGTTCCATCAAGTCCTCGATTAACACCGTAGAGGAGCCGAATGAGAAGACATAAAGTGAGTAGTTACTGCCACAGACGAGACTGCCTTCGAAGCCAAGTCAGAAGCAAATAAATGGCATAGTGCCCGCTCACTTTCCCTTTGGGCATGATGAATGCTATCAACTCACTAAAGCATCCTTAATGGGTCCTAATGCCTCATCCTAAATTGATTAAGTCACATACATCTAGGATGCGGATACTCTGCCCACCTTTGCAGGAAGGGTCTAGTAAGCCACACACAACGTTCCTCATGACGTGCCAGTGAAGTAGATGTAATTGAGGCAAATTCTCACAGATGCTTAATTGCGGTGCACCATCTAGCTGTTGCAGCGAAAGATTAATGCAAATCTAATGATTCTCATTTGAACAAATTTGCACCTGAAAACGCCAAGTGATGAGTGGTGTGATTTTGAGAAGAAAGTAAGTGTGAGCACTCCCTTTGAGTAGCACGCGCCTCTCCGATCCAAAAAGTTATGCGTGAAATAACATGGAAGTCTTTGCGTAGGAGCAACTGACAAGATTACCAGGGTATATCAGATCCTTATTCGCATTTAAACCGATGTGCATTCAATATGGTAAATGCTCACTCTAGTCACTGCCGCGATGCCCTTACGTTCTACTGAGGAAGTGATGATGTGATTGTAGCTTGATATTGGTGGTCAGGATGGTAAAACAGTCGTGTACACCCTGATGATGACTAAAGTTATTCTAGTTAAATTCTTTCTTATTTTCAACCCTTAGAACAAAAGCTTTCTGAAATCGGCCTAGATTCATTTCACATTGCAAACTAATGGAGACCGCATGACAGTGGCAAGGCCTACATGGCTTTTAATTGCCCACGAAGGCATGGTGGGACGACTTCGATTAGAGTTTTGTGTACGCAGGTATCTAGGAACTTAAGCCGTCGTATGAGTAATTCCCCGTTAAGTCGCCCTCCGACTGAACTTCACTTGCCATGTAGTTAAACTAAAAATTTTGATGAATATTTTGCATACAACTTTGTACTAGAGATAAGCTTTTGCTTGCAGCCAAGATATGCAATGTTAGCATTTGTTCAACGTACTTCATGAGAAAATTCTTTACTGGATTCCTTCTCTCAAACAGCACGATATACGTGATTTGTGCACCTGAAAACGCCGTTCTATATAAAAAATTGCCACGTTTTCTCAATAAATTATTTTGCGTCATATACCACCAATTCATCACGTGTCTTCGCTTCCACTGCTAAGTGTCATGGCCACACTTATGCAAGCACGTCTGTAACTACTCAATGTTTGAAAATGATGCTGGGCAATTCAATGTTGGGGCTTGAATCTGATTTCAAGCCTGTCTTCAAACGCAGCTCCGGACTAGTGGTCTTGGCCATTTGTGCCTGCACAGATAAACTCTACATACGACGTCAAGTTACTCAAATCCCAGGTGCGGTTATACCAGCCATTGCTACAGTACATTAAATTAAGGACGGCAAAAGGGGCCCGGATCAAAAAGACTTGCTTAGTCCTTGCTCTGGATGCAGGAGGTTCGGGGTTCAGTTTTCGGCAGTTTTAATTTATGTTCGCTGAGTTTGGGTCTTCGGTCAATATTGCCTTGACCGGGAATCCGCGTGCACGGCACTGCGCCCCTGCGCTTGGTCGGCTGAAAGCGGACCGCAAGGACTGAGTGATTTATTTCTCCCATTCCAGCAGTTTGCTTGGCTTTGTCATTATCCACGCAACATGCGCAAGCAACACATTATGTCCATTTGCCTGCTCTCGTTAGCGCTGCAGATCGTCAATGCAGCTGTGTTAACGTCCATTTAGCCAGGAGGGAGGTAGTTTTGAGGGGGCAGTTAAATGCGTAAAGAAGAAGACATGGAAGGAGAATAGATGAGTGGATGAAAGTGGAAGGAAAAGGCAGCTGCAATTTAGTGTTGTAGCAACGATGAGAGTGACACTTATGGGCTCAGCCGAGATTTAAACCTAGAGACCTCATGCACTCGAAGCGCGAATCACATCCCAATGCAAAAAAAACATTAGAACTGGTAGCCAAATAAGCAATTACACAATGCTGTAAAGCAGAGGCTTTAAGGGAAGAGAAGATATGGTTTAATGTAGCTACAAATTAGGTTCAGGCTTATTTTATTGCATTTCTTCTCTTTTTAAGCCAAATGCATAAAAAGGATTCAAATAATTGCAAAATTATTGCACTTGAGCATTTTGAGTAGATATTAATACTCCGTCGCTCAATTTTGCTACCAATACTACACCATACTCTTACGGTTAAATTTTGTACTTATACCAACAAATGGACCGGACTGTCTAGCCCATTACGAATAACGGATCACACCATCTCCGACAATCAAGCGCTGTCAAGTTAAAATACTACGCCCACCTTGCCATTTGAAAGGCCATTGCGTTGTGTTAATTTTGGAGCAAATGCCATGATCCTTATCGTGTAGCTTCATCTTGATAAAATTAACAATTCTTACATGGCGTTTACCCAACTTTATGGGCGTCAAACGACGTCTCTATGGGTGCCAGTTTTGTATGCAGGAAATTCCCTTAACCTGCATGTTATCAGCGCTTGAAAATGCAACATCGACTAGGTAAAGACCATGGTAAGCGTACTTAGGGTCCTTCGCTGCTACCGATAGCATCTAATTATTAAATTTGCGATTGTTTGCGTACATTTGGCCCAGTTAAGAAGTATCGAGATCCTAGTCTTCTTCTTATGCATATCCGTGAATGCATTATGTTTACAATAACTTGCGTTAATATCATTAATGCTTAATAGAATTTGATTAAATGTGAACAGCACAAATGTTAATAACCTCTTTGGAAATGTAAAGGCCTTCCAACCCTTGAGGCATCACTAGCGTGCTAGTAATGCCATTTAATTCATTTGAAGTTCTGATTTTCTGGCTGCACCAAACACTTGGGCAAGTTCTTCTGTCAGTGATTGCACGATTCCAAAAATTTTGATTGATTTCACTAGGAACGCGGTAACGCATATACATTTGCACAGAAGAAACTATTTTTGCAAACGAACTAACAACGTGTGCCTTGCGATTCGCCATGTGGAGATCAATTTTACATTTTTTATAAAATCTCTACGTAGCTGGAACCACAATAAAACCCTTTAAATTTCCATCCTGCTCCTTAAAAGTATTCATGCATGCTTTAGCTCTAGAAGTTTAAGCTATGCATCTTCAACTTTGCTCTGTGCTTGGGTCAAAATTATGAAAAGCCGAACTAAATCACTGTGGTGAACTTGTTTACAATAGTCATATACATGGTGGGGTACACCTCCTATTTTCTTCAGATTTACAAAACAGCCGCATGCTTAAGGAACTTGTGTTTAAAGGAGAATCTACCGATCGTAGTTAGTTTCCTAACGCCGGCTGTAGTAATTGAAAATGTGTTGTATTAACTTGGCGAATACCGCATGTTTAGGGAGCACAATAGTCAAATATAAAAAAAGACATTTTGAGAAAGAACGCAGTACAAGTTGTATAATTTTGAAAATGGTGAGCGAAATGCAAATAGACAATGTCGTGGAACAGAGATGTTTCCGAGAAAAAAGAGATATATTTTCATGTTGCTGGAAAGTGCATTTGCTAATGACTGAAAGCAGCAATTTGCATAGCTAGTTCACAGGAATAGATTTTGCATTTTGTTAAACTCTGGTAAATAAGCAAAATAAGGTATCCTCACCCTTCCGTGCTCTCACTTGTATATTTGTCCAACCCATACTGTTATCACACAGCTCTGCCGCTGGCTAATTGGTGAGAACGAACATTTGTAATGCGGATGCCAATCACTTTTGTTATGCATCTGTGCATAACTTAATCAAATGCAGCTGTTTTTAAGAGTTAAACGAAAGCAAAAGCAAGCTAAGAATCTGTTCAGTGTCATTTTGCCTCAGTAATATATGCTTAACCAAAATCTGCATGAGAGGATTTGCCTGAGCAATGGCAGTTAGTTCCTTGCATTGATAAATGGACAAAAATTAGTTGGTTGCATGTCGCTAACACCAGGCAGCATGTACATCAGATTTGTTTGAGGATATTGCCTGTAGATTGGTGGACTCATTCAGGCTTCCTTATAGCATTATCACCAGAGAGTTAGTGTGAGTTTTGGCATGCTTATTACAGTGGCCCACTGTTGCCCCTTGGTTTTACCCCGATTTACGGAACTGGTTTAACTATCTTCCAGGGTCGTAACAGAAGGCGGCACACGGAAAAGTTATTATCGCCCATTCGTAATGACACAGGGGGATGCAATGCATTGAGAATGCACCGGTGGACTCTGTTTTAGAAAACTTTCCTTAATAATAAAATATATAAAAACTGCCAAGAAACTGGGTGCTGCGAACATTCACAGATGCAAATTTTAAAGGGCTGCTGTACTATTCCTCAATTCTACCACGCGCATCGTCAACCACATCGATGGCAGACTTTTTGGCTGATTGATTATTTATGGATATGTCTTTTGTAAAGCGTTGTTCGCTGAGTAAGTGAATGCCTGATAGGGTTTACTATAAAGTTTTACCCACTGCCATCACTCACGACGCATCCTAGTGGCACGGCATGTTGCAAGGCGAACGTGCCACCCACTGGGACTGTAGCGATCAAGTAGGTAGAATAGACTTAGATTAGCCACCAAACTATGCACTTCGTTTATGCGTGTGAGGTTATGAAGAATAGGTTGCGGACGGAGATGGGGTCAGAATTCGCCTACTTGATGTGGCATAAATGAAAGATGGGGGACAAAACTTCCTGCTACATAGCAATAAGGCGACCTCCTTCGCAACGCATTTAGGGCGGTGCACACAATGAGATGGCTTTGTACCTTACCCCCTTCCACTCTATTTGAATGCGTAGAAGACGTTTCGTGGGCAGCGGCATTATCGGTTGTGGCAGTGTCTGTGTTATCGCATGGAAGTGCGTGATTGCGCTTGCATTGGCGTTTGTTAGGATGTTGCTATTTGCATCGCTCTAGCAAGTGCGTGGATAACTGTATTTTGCACTGCGAATTGGGGTTGAGGAAAAGCTAGGAGAAGGTAAAGATGACATGGGTCCGTGAGAGTAAGAAAAGGGAAAAGGAGAAAAGGAACGCACAATGTGTGTCAACCATTCATAATATGAACTACGTATTGCAATGCTGCACTCTGCACCTTTTTCAAAATAGCTCGACTCTAGGCTCTTCCGTGACATGACAGTCGCCACCACCGACCGCCCACCCACGAGCTCGTATCATAGTGCCACAAGATGCTTAAGGTGTACACGCACGTGGTGGTAGTGCACATGACCACGTTTTGGCAACTACGTTTTAGG
Source organism: Taenia multiceps (assembly GCA_001923025.3). Taxonomy (NCBI): domain Eukaryota; kingdom Metazoa; phylum Platyhelminthes; class Cestoda; order Cyclophyllidea; family Taeniidae; genus Taenia; species Taenia multiceps. The sequence goes on along the minus strand of CM010312.1, from coordinate 765,008 downwards.
GACTGTCTAGTGACTTCGAAGCCGCTAAATGTTATCTTTGATCGTTCGTTTAGCAGAGGTCGTGGGGCCCCAAACTGCATCTCTCAGAGCACCCAATTTCGGGCGCTCGAAACAGGTAAAAGACTCCCCTAAGTCTGTAAGATCTGTACGAAAATTCATTTCTTTGGGCATTGAAGGAAAGCTGTTGCACCTATTGCTCTACTTTCTAGTGAGTTTAATTACGCGGTCACACAAATAAGGCCGCAGTAGTTCATAGAGACGATAATCTGACGGAGTTACTGTTGAGTTTTGTGAGATCTTTAAGGGAGTAAGACAGTTAAATGCTTCCATGTCATCTAATTGAGCTTAGGATGTTGACATTGATTATCCGGGGGGTGACGAAGACCTCTATTGATTACTAAGTTTTTGCCATGCACAGCTTGGCAAATTCTTCCATTAAGGGCAAAATCTACTGAAGACAAAGGGGTTCACTCGACCCAAGCAGCTACGATGAGTGCGTTTTATGGAATAGGGTAGTTGTCTAAAAAAGAAGGGTTAACATCTGACGATTTGAGGGATCTAGATGATTGCAAAGCGAAATACTGTTGCGTTCGACAGAACGAATTGAAACCAAAAGGAAATGATAATTGTTAAGACATAAATTTAAGGCCTAATATGGATTGCGTTGCAAAAAGTGGGGCTGGTAAAAGCATAGTCACTACAGTTCAGGATGTGGATGGGTGTAAAGGAAATTGCGTCATTGAGACACACTGGACAAACTTTGGGAGAGAAAGGATTTGTGGTGACGACATGCTTACAATATTCATATAAGTGAGCGAGAATAATTCTGGTAGTGCCGATCAGGACCAGAGCGGAAGGTGCAAAATTAACTTGTAAGTAGTAAATATCCATTTTGGTAAAAAGGGTAGGAGAGTTGCGCACGATTCTAGGGCATAGCCTACGGCGCAATCATCCGGTGAGCGCGGAAAAGTCCTGGACCCGTCATCAACCTCAGATATTGTTGAAACGCAGAAAAGCGGTCGTCTCGTACCGAAGTATATTGGGAACAGTGGGCGCGTGGAGACAAACGTTGTCTCACTTGTTCGTTTATACGATTTTTAAATGGAAAAGAAGTGACAATACGAATGTCGTCAACAGTAGACTACATGGAAGTCTTACTCGACGGTTCTGTGCATCGGCTGCCATGCCTCCCCCGCCATCATATATCAGCAGCGAAGGCGAAATAGGATGGTGAGAACAGCCGATTTCGGGAGTTAAACCCGGCATCCAACTACAACGCACGTAAAGTATTCAACTGATTTCATGTCGCATGACGTGGAGCTAGAATCCACACTCCTGAGAACAGGACTACTGCACTTTACTGACTGAGCCAGTCAGGCCTCCAGCAATTAGGTTCCCTGGCCCACTTGGTGCCACTCGAAATAACGTGTACCACAGCACACTGTCCCACATCTGCTCTATTTGCGGCCATCTTAACTACATCCTCCGCTTTCGCTATTACCATTATGGCCATACTCCCGTGTTGTCATGACGTTCTATTCATCTGAACACTCTTATCTGTGCCTCCCATGCGTACCAGTATATACCGTCATACCAGAGACAGCGGGCGCAAGAGGTGGAGAAGAGGATGCGTTGTCGTACCGCATGCACTAACTCATCAACGCCTCATCAGCGCTAATCCCTCCAGCGGCTGCAGGGTGGTATTTAGAGCCAAGCATACGCGAGCCTAGTATGGAGCACTCGCACTCTAAGCGAGTACGCAGTTTCGGACCACCAGATCGATCTCGCCTCCCATCTATTTACCCACCCAACGATCCAATTATTCAGTCGGCCAGCCAGTCATTAATTTCTATAGAGCGCAACGCATCACAATGCCGATCAATACAATCCATTTCTTCCCTTCCAATCTATCGCCAAGCATCCACTATTCGTCACCCATCTCTATCCTTGCTGTGCTACGACTCTGCAGTCTCAATTTTCCTTCCTTCGCCACCACCAATGCGTAGCGACAATGACTCTAGAAACTCATACGACTCCAAAAGAACAGCACGTGCATTGATCGGCCTTCCCAAATCATACCATGTTATGTCCATAACTGACCCTGTGATTGACTGAATTAACTTCCGAGAAGAACCAAACATCTTTGATGGCGCGATAACCTGCCTAGATCTCCATAAGCGCTATCAGCTTATCCATGTCATCCTCATAGTCACTCAGGCCCTTTCTTCCGTGTCCCACTCCAACTGCACTAAAGATATTAGCAAGGAGAGTCATCACCAGGGGTGCGTCATCCGCTAGTGTGAGGAGGGAGGCATCAGGTCCGCTCTGAAAATGGGTGGTACCTAGGGACATTGGAACATTTCGTAGACTATTCTCCTTCCATAGCAAGATGTCGAGGAGAGTGGCGTTGTGTGCGTGGATACCATGGTGTGTGGTGAAGCTTAATGCTAACGAAGAGCCGAAATCTGAACCTGCGCAGACCTATATCAAGCGTGTAAGAAACATGAGGAACTGAAATATGTTAAGGACGGTTGTGTACCCATACATGAGCAAAGTTCTTGACTGCATCGGCTCTGTTCGCGGTCAGCAAAAGGCTCCCTTTTGAGCTTTTTAGAGTAATTCGGTAGCAAATTATGCAAGGGTTGATTTTTTGGGTCGAGATTAAATGAAATTATTCCACAATACTTCCCTTTCTGAAATCTGAAGCACCCTGTATACCAAGAAGGGGAGCCGATTATTTCACGATAATGCTGCTCAGGCAGTGACGAAACGCTAAATTTTCACTGTGGCAAATGGTCCTCGTAGCTACTTCGCTTATATATTTTACATCCGTTTTGGTAAAATGTATGTATATAGCTATTCAGTTCGGCAAAAACCTCAGCTACCTGCGCAAGTTGTCTTCCCCATCCTGACTGCCAATTTTGGGAGCCGAGGCACTAAGTCCTTTTTCCAATCACTGGCAAGGGCCTTGCTCTTCAATGGAGTGTGACGAGATTCCTCAAAGTCTTGTCCGCTTCTGCTCTACAGCATTTTAGCAAAATTTTGGAATTTTATCGGTGGCTACTACGGTAAAAATTGTCTGTCTTGACCACAATGCGGGTTTTAGGCAGTTATTTTATCTAACGACTGGTACCTGCTCCAAGACTCTCCAGCTGAAGGGCATTTTAGGGGCCTGACTCGTGCTCAGAAGCACGGTGGATCCGAAGCTGGCACTAGTCCAGTCTTTATTTAAGATTACAAGCGTTATTAGCTGTTGGCGCGTTTGGATAGCCCCGTGAAAATTCGGAACGTATAATCCAAAATGTTAATCTGCGGTTTCTAGAAAGGCTATCGGCTCAAGCAGTATTTATGGAACTGCGTCAGTAGCATTTTGCAGGTAAAGTGGTGGCCTCCATGTTGCAATCAGGTTGAATATTATTGATATCGATTAGCGTGCGTTTCCGAGTTTCGTTATTTGGCCCTGTGGGTGACAGCTCTGGCAATTTTTAGATTGTTTGAGGATTCGTCGACTTCTAAAGCCGGCCTATTTCAGAGAAATAAAATATCTCTGTAGTTTATGTGCGGAGGTATTTATGAGTAGCTGTGATTATGCCACTTAGGGGTTCTAAGACGATAAAATTTTTGCAAGTCATCCATGCAGTTGCTTAAATAAGGTTTCAGGCGTTTTTTCTCAAATGTGCACGGGTTGATGGCAGTATATGCAGTCTCGTGTCATGGTAAGTGGTTAAGGTCGTCACGTGCACATGGTGGTAAATAGTTACACCGGCAGCTTTCTGCTAGGCAGCAATTTTGGCAGGCGATTATTCGGTAGAAAATGTGGCCTTGCGGCTGTCATTTGCTGTTCAATCATTAAGAAGGGTTTTGGTGTTAGAGCTGCAGCTGCCCTGAGACGTGAAGCGTCAATCACGGGTGCTGTGTCGTTGATATCGGTGTCATCATATCTTTAGTGTAAACACAAACTGAGTTAAAGCATATCAAGCTAATCAATCCTCTCTCACTGTTCACAAGGAGTGGGGTGAAAACTGCTTGCTTTTATTACTGCTGTTTATTCTACCTTGGTCTTCGAGTACGAGTGTACGACTACTTCAACTAGGAGTTTTTATGTACAAAGGAAGATAAGATCTCACCCACTAAAACATATGTCTAGTTTAATGGTTCCCCTCTTTATAATGAGTTATTCTGTCATGTGTATGCCAGTTTTATTGAAATTTTCAGTCTTTTCGGTGGTTTTGGGGCAGCCATACCTTAATCCATGTTGTGGACACGGTAGCTGGCTTAATACTTGGTGGAGTTTAAATAAATGAACCGCCAATCAATCACTTGATTGACACCAATGCCACATAAGAAGCCAAACCATTGTCGCCCTCATTGCCTTCAGCCACACCACTTTCTTTCAGGAATTACTTGCTACTGAATAGGATTTGGTGACAACTGATCAAACTGAGATACTCGGTATGTTAGGGAGCGACATTTCAGTGTGCTGGTGGAATTCCGAATTGCAAGTAAAAGTGATGTTTGTTGCAATAAAAAGGTGTCACTCCTTGTAGTAGTCTTCAGCTAATGAAGCGCTTGCCCTCAAGCATGCATTCACGTTTTCTTGCGTTGCAATCGCTTCGCATGTATGTGCTGATGTTGACTTTTGCAACATGTCCATCGCCTTTGCTAGACTGCAACGGTTGTGGCGGTGGCCATACGTGAGCATGTGAATGCATGAGAGGGAAGTACTGAAACATTGTATAGCAAATACACTTGAAGCGGTTGAATGGAATAGCTGATCCAACATGTAAGCTGAACTCAAATGCACGTGTGCTGGACATCATCGGTTTGCTGTGCTTGTAACTAGGATGGAGAAAATCGGTAGTGCAAACCGAGCATAAGTTTATGAACTGTGGAGGAACTGCATTACTACTCAGTTGTTAATTGTCAACCGGCTCTTCTAATGAATTGAGTCGTGTATTTTACTCTAAGTAGATTCCAATATCAATAGTCTTTAAGTCAAGCGACTCCACCGCATGCACTGCGTACTGGCGCTAGCAATGCAGCCGTGTGCGGGATACGCCTACGAAAGCGAGACGAATGGTGAAGTGAGAGAGTCCATCATCACTGCACCAAATTGACACAAAAGTGGGATAGATCGGTGTAACTCAACATGAAATATCTGTCATCTTGGTGGTTAAGCGTTCCAGACCTCACTTGATAGCATGGGTGCCTACAATGGGAACGAATCATCGTAAATTGAATAGCTCGTTTAAGAAGTACCCGAAAGACAGGCTGTTTCACTGCACGTTGGTACAAGGAGTTGCAATGGTATGATTTCACATTGCATGACAATGTATCCGCCCCAGCCTGCAGACCAGTAGTTGCAGAAATAGGTGATGTTGCAGTGAACTTTCTACCAAAGTATTAAGTAAACATAATCAGAATCCTAAGAGAAATGCGCGAAGCACCGGCTCCAGTACGACTCTGGTCTACAGAGATTGCCTACGTGCTCTGGAGTACCCACAGCCAAAGAGATGAATTCCGTCAGCAAGGACTCAATTCGGGTATAACGTCTAGGGCCAAGGCACAATTTTGCTGCTCTCAGTTCAGAAGCACTTAAGTTTTATCGAATCTGAGCTAATTATAATAATGGATTAAGAAGGTTCCTCTCTGCAGAATTCACGGCCCTACCTACAACCCATGCCCACAAAGATTCCTAGGGGACAACGTAAGCATCATCACCTTGACTTTGTTCAGAGACAGGCGTGGCTACACTCCTGGGAAGTAGTCAAGCCTAACACTTTCATTTGAGATTAGGGAATCTCTTTTGTATTAGTCATGACATGTTTGACGGCGACTATTAAGTTCCGAGCCAATAAAGAAGGCTTTACTTCTGGAAGAGGCAAGCGCCCCAATGCGTTTCTTTATGCTATCCTATAACACGCATCGCACATCATATGGATGAAAGGAGACAGATGCGCATGATGGCACAGCAGCTGGAAGGAGTACAATATCGTTGCTCGAGGCAGGAGGCGAAATCTACATGTTAATTGTAAAGCGATTTGAGACTTTCTCGCTTAACATTAGTGCTTATGATTTGATAGTCTGGTACATGTGCGCTTTGCATAATTGCACTAAACCACGTAAACCGACTTCTGGTTTGAGAAATAAAATTCGCTACTAGACCACTGATTGCTCTTACATCACCATACTCACCGCAGCGATGCATTAAACGACACACATTGCACAACGTCATAAAACATTCACACAGCAGTGAAACGATTCCACTTTATTTGATGGATTTGCTACTGCTTAGTAGTCTACATTTTACCTCCCGGCTTCCTATACCACTATCGAGTATAGAATATTAAGGAAGCAGATGTGGGTCACTTGAGAAAATATCGTCACAGATAAAAGTAGGCAAAAAATGTAATTTTGAGGAGTGTTCTTTGTTCATCTTTCCTTTCACCAAAACCAGCCATTCTGAACGTGAACTTTCCATACGCACCATAGATTGCTGTGCCATGTATCTTCCTGTGACATTTTGATCAGGAATTTATTTACTCTGACCAACTAATTTAGAAATTTTGCTTTTTGCTCAAAAGAGGATGCTGTGTTTCATGCATATTCCTCAATAGGTAGAACTCAGACGTCAAAGGTGCACAAACTTCGTAAATTGAGCCATTGGGAAGGAGCATTTCCTTGTGCGTTCGCCTTACGAAGGTTGCGACAAGGATCCTTTCTTAACACATCTTTGTATCTTGGTCAGTCATCAGTCAGAAAGAAAAAGAGGTCCCTTGGTTAGAAGTCGTTTTAAATAAATAGTTTTGATGCTTCTTGTTCGTTACTTGCTACTGCATTGTACGTGGCATTCGATATGAGATTTGGCCCAAACTCCTTTAAATCCACAAATTGGGCTTCACTTCTTCGCATGTTGGTTTTCCATCCATCACCATTTCTTATCGTTGTTTCATAGTCGTTGTGTCCATTAACTCGAATAGGGTTTTATCTAATAACATTAACCACATTTTTCTGACATCGATGTTCACTAGTGAAGCAGGATGTTGTACTTCTATTGGCACTTGTGTATGCTAAGTGAATAGGGGAAAAGAGGAAGGGGTATGAGGGAGGGAAGGATGTAGATGCGAAATTTAAAGCCAGTTTGACTCAGCGTGGTCTGATCAGATTAGACCATTCACAGCAAAGCCTACAGCGTAGAGGTTTGCGCAAAAACGCCTCCACAACCCAACGCTGATCCATTGATTGGTAATTTTAAAATGACCGATCTGTTTGCAATAAGTAAATTGGCTGGTTATATTTGACCATTTTGTCAACACAGGCACAAGCATTTTAAGGCGAGTCAGTTAGCAAGATTTGTTGAGGTCAGTAATTCCAATTTAGGGTGCATACTTACAGAATTTTAAACACATTTTGCTTATTTTCTGCACCATTCTGATGTACATCCACTGAACACCGTGTTTCAGATCTGAGGAGAAAACTGATAAGAAAGGTCATTTGAGTAATGAAGATTGTAGTGTGCTTGAATAACAACTGCAAAAGACTGGGTAGCGCAATAAATAAAGTTAAAAGTGCATTGAGTAGCACAGATGCTTAATGCAACTACTATAAATGCTTCCCTATGTTAGCAAGAACGGTGTCTACGATTAGTGCATTATTACCACCCGTCTTTTCATTGTTTGCCAAATAAAGACTGTTGCTGGATAGATTCTACGCCGAACTAAGTTTACTTTGGCGCGTACAGCTGTTTGCACATTTCCCTGCACAACGTTGCTGCGCTCTGTGTGGTCAGGACCACGATTTGGGCAATAGAGACAGATAGCTTCAATGCTATGCAGAGTAAAACAAAAACCATATATATTATTTACAAGAAATTTTGTAAACCAATAAAACCATTTTCAGAATACTGACCACCTAAGAGTCAAAAACATACCAACAGAAATCAGCTATCTAATCTAATACAGTTGCATTGGAACCAGGTTTGCTTATAACTTCCGCGAAAGCATAACCTATATTCAAGTCCCTTCAATTCTTTTAGTTATCAATGCTAGCATGGTAGAAATTCCATTGCTAACTTTTAAAAGGCATGTAATTGCTAAGCCATGGGTCTCTACTTGTACTCTTATGAGGATTCGCTAAATTTAAGGCCTGAAATATCCGCTCTATGCGACCACTTAGGGTGGCAGACTCAGCAGATTCTGTAAATTGATTTTGCTAACATCCTGACCTCATCGTTGGGCGTATTCGCACATGGAAGCATCAGACTGATTACACTGATGTGTTTCTTTGATGATCTGGGACAAATTGTGTATATATATATATATATCACCTGCAGTTTCATCAAAGTGGAGCTGAATAATTGGAAGGAGATCCGGAGTGATTAGGCACCTAGGGTGGGCGTAGGAATCTGACTGTTCAAACAAGCGCTGCGCGCACGCACATCGTTATAAAGGGGTCTGCACGAAGTGGCTTTCTCTTGCTGGTTTCACTGCAAAGATTTTTGCAAACCCAATAATATGAGTAGGGAATTACAGGGGCAGTCCAAATGGTGCAACGTTACAATTAGGGTTATTAAACAAATTCTGGCAAGTGAGTAAATCGCGGTGCAGTCTAATTGCATGTCTACATAGCCGAAGGCTTGGCCAAATGCGCGACTGATGCTCTGAGTTTAATCACTATGAGCTTTGCTGAGATGGCGCTAAACTCGACCTACACCTTATCGGAATGACTATCTACGGATGCACATTATGCCCCGCAGAGTTCAGATCTGTAGCCCTATATCGAGAACACATGCTATGTCACCATTACAGTAAGTTTGTTTTATGTTGGGCACCTTTTTTCATTCCCATGCATTCCTAGGCAAATAAATGCGTGTATATTTATGACCATAGTAGTGTGTATAGATATGCGTACCTGCGCATGGGGTTTTTCAATCATTTTATCAATGGCAGAAATGCACTAAGTAGCTTGCTTCTTGTTTTGATTCATCTGACAATCATTGAAGCTACAAATGGCTAAATTGAGCTATTCCTGGTCTTTTTGGCCACTTTGCTACATCACTTCAGCATCACACTCCATACATATTCGACACTTATTTGTTGGCCTCTATGGGTGTTGCCTAATTAATTCTGTTTTGCAGAGGTACCGGGTCGCTCCTGTGCCATTCAATAGGAAAAACGTTTCCGAATTCCCGCATTATATTTTTGTACTATTGCCCTCCTATGCACCAAAAATAACGGCAGTACTTTATTTTGAATAGTCCGCAATCACACCATGTGCTGTCTGTGCCATGAACAATTTTGGGATCTTGACTTACTTCTGCCTCACTACATTAGAAAACATAGCTGTGAGTTTGCACACGCTTAATATAAATCATTTTTAGCACGTGCTCTGATGTTCTGTCGTAGCAACTATGTCCTGCAAAAGCCCTCATCATTTCATGCTTTGCTTTGCCATACTGTAGTTCAAAGGAGGAAGGTTTCACAAATAGGCGTATATTGCAAAGAATGCCACAATAAATATTCGACGGTGGGAGAATCGCTACAACACATGCGTTCGAGCCATCTCACTAGGCATCTTTTGCTATCGGGCGTATTAGCAATGATTTCTTATTTTTTGTCCTGGGCTCCACTACTTTGCTGTTACGTGGTGTGGGTTGCTTGAGTAGGGAGTGATTAAAGCTTATTACGCCAGCAAAACCTCTGGGTCCTAAGCAAGCTATATGCCACCCGAATACATCTTAGCCAGAGCCAATATCCTAGTAAGGAATGAGCACTCAGTGCGTAGATACTGTAGTAGGTCCTTACTAAGACCTGCCTCTACATATTAATATCAATAGGACGCTGCTCGGTTGATAGAATGGGGCGGTCGTCACCTCGCGTGTCATCGTATTGCATCCAAGCGCATCAGTGGATGTGGCTGTTTAGACGTTGAAACGGAGATATGAAATGATGAACAAGCTAGTGTGGTCTTATAAACTACCAGTTTTGAGAATGATTAGATCATTTGCTAGCAAATGCAATAACAGTTCATTCATTAATCCATGTTTCAGTGCCATCTACCGAACCGCTCTAAGTTATCATTCGTGAACATATGCTCAGCTATGCTCTCTGCGAACAATAATGCTCTCAATACGAGATGTTTTTTTGTACCTACTGCTGTTGAATTGAATTCTTGGATGATGGCACCCATCTATGATGACGTTATTGAAATAAAGTAGCAAAATATCAGCAAAGCTATGGAAGCAACCGATATATTTTGTGCAAAGGCAATGCACCGAGAAACGTTGATATTGTCTTGACACCGCACTGAGAGATGGAGCCGAATCGCCTCACATTCAAAAAATAGAAGGAATATTTGTATTTATTAGAAACATATCGATGTACAAATTTGAATTCAAGTTTTTAAAAGATGCCTGATCTATAGTCTACGTTAGCACTGCCAAAGTTTGATTTTCATTGCAAGGTATATTTTATACTATGGCGCTTGAGCTAAGCTAAGATAATCATTGCTGCTGAGCATCTCGACACTTGTTCTCTACTCTACTACAGTGCTCAACCATAAAAAATTGAGGCCTTCATTGCAGGTTTTCCTCGAAAAGGAAGACTGAGGACGGGATGTCATCATTAAACATCAGCCCGCTCGTCTATGCGCTTCCTTTGGCCCAATATTTCCGCCTTGTAGAGAGGAAGAAAAGTGTCTCAGTGTTCAAACGGTAACCAGCTCAGACGACGGTATCACAAAAAGAGGTCGGGAATTAATAATCTTAATAGGGTGCCACATTGCAATCAAACCCATTAGCATCATGCCTTTGCATACATGCTTCCACTTCATGCGTGACCTATTCGACGTGCGCTGAGTAAATGAGTTACGGGGCAATCGGCTGATATTGCAAATGTGTTGTTAAAAAACATCGTCGAAGTTTTCGAAAAATTTTTGCACAAAGCAAATCTAGTATCCTTCTGGCTGTTTCTTAAAAACATCGAATTGGTAAGGTATAGCACTGATATTTTCCAGTCACAGTATGCTGAGGAGCATTTCACCAGAAGGGCAGAGCAGCTCCCAAATAGCAAGATAGTGGATTCGTCAGTCCATCGTACACCAACGTTAGTCAGGATGGCCAATTTTGTAACAATACCACCGAGAGCTTCGTCAACGCTATAACTGGAAACGGCTTTTTGGATGGCAATCATCGCACTTCCACCAGCGCACGTGCCAGGGCGCTTCTGCGACCTAGTGGAGCAAGCTAACAAGGAGCTGCGAGAAAGATGAGCAACTGCAGATTCGGCCTCCTTGA